>JAULKK010000001.1:6022285-6042193 GCA_032355705.1 Rubia peregrina | reverse complement strand
AATGAACTGACATTTTGCATAACAAAAAATGCATTTCATTCAATTAATGCACTATGGCAATTTATATGTGTTCACAAGCTACATGCCAAGATGGTCATACCTGCAAAACCATCGTGAGAAACTTTGACAAAATTACATCATCGACATTGGATGGCTCTAGAATTTTTAAATCGATTACAATGTACCCTTCCTGCACAAGAAAATATGGAACAAAGCCAATTTCAGGAAGATTCTTTTGCAATTTTTCCTTGATTAATATTTTCTTCTTGAATTTACTGATCATTACACAATCCAGTAGAAACGAGGGGGTACTTGAAAATTTCCTGTGGTGTATGCTTAGATACACTTCCTCATTCATAACGAGGTAATTGGTTTATTCATTTTTGCATCCAGATACGAAGAAATGAAAATATAATGGGGAACATATTTTCTGGGTTTAGATTGCATCAAGGCAACAAAAATGTTACTGGCAAGTGCCAACTTAAAAAGTGTATCTTAACTGGAAGCTAAACTTTTGAAATTTTAAAACATAAAAATATCTATTCTGGATACCTTTCATGCACAGTTTGTCAGTTGAAGAGAAAACATTAGCTCAGGTAAAAAAAAGGCTCTTCATCTTAAGGCATCCAATTACAGACTATATACTGCTAAATGCCTACTTACGGGCATAATGGCCACGGCCTGATTTATCAGCTTCATACAGATTCCGTCAACATACTGCCGAGTTTTTCTACAGGCAGAAATAACTGCAAGCAATTCAGTCTTGAAGACAGCTGCCAAGAGGTAAGGAATTTCGTGAATTCGAGGCTGCACTAATGATTGCAAACAAGTCAACAATGCTGACAGAGTGAGAGGTATGAGCATGACTCCAAGAGCTGAAGACAACTGAAACTCAGTTAACATATTTGACATCAAACTGTAGGAAAATAAAACCCTGAAGTTTCTTATACGAGAGGAACCAACTACACTGTTTGGACTGTGATAACCTCAAACATTCAGTGCCATAATTATATATCCAACTTACATGATGATAAATTACTCAGATTCATTCTGATCCTGTTTCGAGCAAATAATATATTTTGATTTGTTGGATCCTCCACCCATTCTTGATTAGCTCCTTTACATATCTGCATCAATTACACTTATCCACTTAAACCAACACCTTGAAATATTCAAGGAGAAGAATATGAAAAAGCATTAAGACTTCTACTGATTGGAAAAACTCCTGAAAGATTTGATGAGTGATCTAAATCAAACAAAAACTTAATATTACAAAGTTAAAGTATGGTTCCTATTGAGAAACAAATCAAACAGGTCTGACCTGGTACATATCTTCTTTTGAGAAATCTAGTAGTGGCCGGACCAATAAAGTTCCTGGCCCTCTCAAATAATCACTATAGTTATCAACATGCTTTGCAAACAACTGGGATACAAATGCTGTGCCAGAAAGTCCAAGCACCCCACTACAGCGTGATAATCTGAGGATGAACAATTCCGCCTGCACAATGATCAAATTGTAAAGAATGAGTAAATTACTTGTCCCTCTAAACCCTACTGTTCAAGGTGAGAAAGGAATAAACATCACACGGACAACTTTGTTTTCATTGTCATTATCAATTCAACAAAAAGGAATTCCCATCAGTTAGCAAACAGGACATGAGTAATTAAAATAT
Organism: Rubia peregrina; assembly: GCA_032355705.1. Lineage (NCBI taxonomy): Eukaryota > Viridiplantae > Streptophyta > Magnoliopsida > Gentianales > Rubiaceae > Rubia > Rubia peregrina. The sequence goes on along the minus strand of JAULKK010000001.1, from coordinate 6,040,520 downwards.
TCTTCTGATAAATGTGACACAGAACCTGGTCATCTGCATGATGTGCAATCAACAGTACACCAATGTTATGCTTGATGCAAACATCTTGAAGATGTTGATACCTAGAGCAATAAAGTGGAAAATATACAAATGAGCTCAACAAAAAATCCAGTCTTGAAGTCTATATGTCTACATACAAAATTAAGTAGAACATTGCTTGCAACAGTAAAATATCCTCTCACCTTTTGTCACGAGCAACCTCTAGCAAGTGACCACGCTTCGGCCTACCCTCAGGCCATTCACAGTGAGCAACCTCACATCTTATTCCTACACAGAGTCCACATTACATCTCTCCATGATCAAGTCATAATAAGCATTCAAGGCTTCTATTGCAAAACCTCCCAACAGAATAGAAGTTATCCATACCCATGTTCATAACTCGGCTGCGAACAAGGATTGACTCATCCCCACTCTCAGCACGCAGTCCATGATCAACTACAATTCCCACCAGACCATCAACAAACTCACCACCCTCCCCAGCAGCAATGGCCCGACAGCCATCCTTCTTCCACATTGCAGCCAATACACAAAGGGCCATGCTGTCAGGACCACCCGAAACCCCAATAGCTGCAGTCAGTTCAAAGAAAAACACCACCTTTAAACATATTACCTCCAATCCAGATTGTGCATATTTAACAAGAAGATAAGCACATTCATTCTCAGAGAGTTATAACATTTCCCTATCAAGAATTACTGCCATTGTTTCCTCCTTCAGGCATTTTCACAAACACATGACTATTGTGAATGCAAATTACGAAGAAACAGCGGTTAACCGAAACGGTGGTGGGGTTTGAGGCCAGCCATGTTCATCCTGCGAGCAAAGGCTTCCCTGTAGCGTTGCATGTCGGTGGGGCCATCCTGCTGGGAGCAACTGCATAGAAAACGCTGGAGACGAAGTATGGATCGAGACGGATTATAAAGATGTTGTGGCCACTTTGTTTGCAGTCCAGTTCGAAAGATTGAGGTAAAAACCAAGTTTGTTTTGGTGTGCGGAGAGGCGATTAGGCCTCTCGCCATGCCAATTATCTTGGAGCAGGAAACAGAGGGACTACACCACGCTCTAGTGGTGTTAGTAAAAAGAAAAAGAGTAAAGTGCTTTTAGATGGCCTCAGTTCCTTGGAAAGTACAAATATAATTCTCAATTTTTTAAAAATGTTAATATACCTATGACTATTTTTAAAAGTGCTAATATACACATGATCGATCAAAATATGTGAACTTATATCCGAGTACCATTTTTTTCTTCCTAATTTTTTGGGGTACAACAGCTCATTTCAATGGCTTTGGGTACAGTCGTACTTTCAAAAAACTCGGGGTTATATTTGCACATAACAAAGAACTGAGGGTTATATAAGCACTTTACTCAAAGAAGTATGTTAGACCATGTACAAGGGGGAACCCCTCTCAAACCACTCTTGTGGTTTCAGTTCATTAAATAATTAATCTCTCTTCTTCATCTCAGCAATTCAAACCACAACTAAAATACTTCATTTTTATCTCCACGGTGGTGGAAACCACTTCCAAACCACTTCATGGACCACACTTGATTCTCTCAATCATACTCATTAATTTTACCTTTAATAATTAATTCAAATAAATTTACATAACAAAATAAATGTAAATGTGAAATTTAATAATACACATATAATTATTGAATTGGATTTTATTTTTTGAAATCTCATTTTCGAAATTAATTTTAAAATTAATTTTATGAATCATAATTAAACAAAAGAAACAAATATATTTTATAAAGAATTTAATTTTAATTTTTAAAAGATCCAAAAATTTATTTAGATTGTAAAATATATATCAAATTTTTTGTAAATTTTCCCATTTTTGGATTTTTTTTAATAAAATAAAATAATTTTCCAAAATTTCAAAAAAAAAAAACCAGGCACCCTGGTCAACAAAGAGGGCGTAGCAGGAGGCCATTGCCCCAACCCACGTGCTCCACCTGACAAGGTCAGGTTCTCAATTAAGAATCCGGCCCCATGGTTGGAAGAGGTTCAAACCTCTTTCAGCCCCCATTGTGGGGATTTATTATTCATATTCAGTCCTAATTTTTAATTCAACCCACTTCATGACCCCCACTGCACATGCTCTTAGTTGCGGGCTCAATGCTTGCCTGAATTAGTTGCAGACTCAATGTTTTCCACTAGAGTTGTCACCTGAATTTCTGACTCGATCGGGACGACTCGATCGAGCTCAACCCGAACTTGATCCTGACCCGTAAAATATTGACTCAAACCCGAATTCGACTCTACCCAAATTCAACTCGAAACTCAATTCTTACTTGATAAGCTTGGCACGACTCGAACTCAACTCGACCCAAACTCAACCTGAAACTCAATTCTAACATGATAAGCTGGACCCGAACCCGACTCGACTCAAACTCAACCCGAAACCTGATTCTGACCTGAGAATCTGGGTCCAAATCCAAACCCGACTCAACCCAAAATCTAATTCTGACTTGATAATCTGAACTATAACTGACATGACCGAATCAACCTGAGATCTTGTTCCGACCCAAACATGATTCAATCGGAATACGTTTCAACTTGAACCCCATTCAACATGACCCATAATCTATTTGTAAGCGATTGAACCCAAGAAATAACATACATAACTCTATCCATAATCAACTAGAAAAATAACTGACATAATCAACCTAATTTTTACTCTATGCATGGTAATTTATTTAGTTCAAAATAATTGCAACTTTGTGGTTTGGACATATATGAGTGAACGGAAGGGTCTCAAAAGTCAACATTGATTACTTCTACATAATATTGGAAAATTACATTGTGGGTCAAAATTGTGTTACCCCATTATCCATTGCTTCAAAATACATAATTTTTGTTATTCTTGCCTAAATATAGAAATATTAAATAAATGATTTTTTGGTGAAATGTTAGAAAATGCTAGTGCATGTTCTAGAGTAGCTGATGTCATAACCCATTTTTCAAAACATTTATCTTTCCTATTCTAGCTTTTTTACGATCTGACCCGACAAACAGACTTCGACACTTTCCAAACTGACCCGACCCTAACCAAACTGATCTGACCCGACTAAGAGACTTCAACCCGTTTCAACCCGACCCGACCAACAGACTCGAACCGTTTCAACCCAAACTTGTTTTGACCACACCCAACTCGACAAACAGATTTCGCCCTGTTTCAACTTGACTCGTTTCAACCCGAATATGTTTGACCCAAACTCAAACCTGACCCGAATAACCGAATTGAAAGCTCTACTTGCCTCTCTACCGGAACAAAAAAATGTAATGTTGGCTTCTCTATATAAAATTTTCAAGTTATCGAGACAAAGGTTAGAAGGATTAAATTATGGAAAAATACTAACCCTGTGTTTTGTATGAAACTTATAAAATAACCTTGTAAATTTTAAAATTATCAAAGTAAGTCTAAGTTATTGATGAAAGTGCTGAAATAACTCTGTCGGTGTTGAAAGTGGAAAATTCGGCGTTGACCATCCTGAAAATGACCAAAATACTGCTACTTTGTTTTCTTTAAAAAAATAGACAATTTTACCCCATAAAAATATAAAGTTAAATTAGTACTTTCTATAAAAAAATATAAGGTTATATCAAAATATTTTTTAAAAATACTCGACATTTTTTCTTTAAGATCCAGAGGTTGAAGAAGGAACTAATGGATGTTATGTGGTGAGAAAGGGAATGTCGAAAGTATCTAGTGGATAAAGCGCGCGAGTTCGATCAACATGAGTTTATTATTTCGGGCAGGCTGACCGACTATGGCTCTGTTTGGCAGAGTTGTGCATATAAGAAAAGTTGGTTTATTTTAAAAATAGGGGAGACCAAGTTCTGCGTAGAGATATTCTTCTATGTTCTCAAATGAAGGAAAAGTGTCAAGGGACTCAAACTTTTATTGAAGGAACAACATGAAGTGAATTCTAATCTTTGCGCATAAATTTATAACGTTCTATGTGCGATGCCTGGGGTTTCTGAGGAAGGTTGGAAGGTTCACGTTTGCCGCTTAAAGCGACAGCTGGATGATTTAAAGCGAGACCTAGAAACTTATGCACACTCGGTCTACGTCATGAGTATGAAACTAGGTCGTTTGGACCACAGATTGATTACCGACTGTAAGTCCTATTATGTGGAGCATATGTGATGCATGGAAGCTGTGGGTAATACACGTGATGAGGTGTATTTGCAAATGCAGTGAAAGTTAGAGTAAATCCTTGATGGAGAGGGTTCAAGCAGGGCATCTGTATGAGAGTTACTTAATTGTGGCTATGTTTGGGTAGTGCTTTGGACTATCTATGTATCCTAATTTGGTAGTGGATATTGAGTTTTTTTAACTGAGATTTAGAACATTGTAATGTAACTATATTTTCAGTTTGACGCATTGGTGGTGATTTTTCTTTGTAAAAAATGTTGGTATTTATAATGTAGATGTGGTTTTGAAAGTGTTTTGTGTGGAAGTGTGCTATATGTGGGCTTTTGTAAAGGTCATGGAAGAGGAAGAGTGGGTTGGGTGGGTTATATCGAGTTGTTGCTGGGCTGGTAATTTTACAAGTGTATGCAAAGATGTAGCTACCCGTCCTGTCTCTATTGTAGGGTTTAGGGAGTTTCCCTGCTGAGGGAATCCGCGGGTGATTTGACTACTTGTGTTACTTCGAGTAGGGAGATAGTAGCATGTGGGGTGTATCGCGTTTGCGAAGTGACGAGAAGGGGGAGAAGGGGGCGAGGCCATGTTTGGTCGCTTATAGTAAAGTGGGCTTTGTTTGTATGAGTTTTTTAGGTTTGGGCTTGTTGGGTAAATGGATAGGTATGCCATGTGGACTGATGTTTTTTCATATTATCTATGTTAGATTGTACAAAAAGTAATGTGTTCTGTTTCCCGAGGTTGAACAAGTTCCCAATCAGTTATCAGGAATGGGCATACATGGTTTTTTAGATATTTTCACAGTGGTGATTTCCCATGATGGTATTTTACCTATAAAGGGTGGTGTTATCAGGGCATATCCTCTGTTGTAGTTGTCTAATATTAGAATGTTCCTAAGTGTTAGGCCATGTCCATTTGGGTTTAATTTCAACACCAATAAATAAAATTCAGCACTAATAAACTAAATTCAATACCAATAAACTAAATTCAGCACTAATAAACTAATTTCAGCCCCTATAAATTCAGTACTGAAAGAAAAAAAATTGGGTTTTCGGCAGTCACTGGTTGAGTAATAAGTCTAAAAGTAAAATATGTTACGAGTACAACATCATTTTCAGAGTCATTCTTTTTCAATTTTTGAAAAAATAAACTACCAATAAATTCAACTGAGCATCAATAAACTTAATTTAGCACTAATAAATTAAATTCAACATCAATAAACTAAACTCATCACCAATAAACTAAATTCAGCACCAAATAAGTCTATTTGGACAGGGCCTTAGTAAGATTGCTCTTGTCATTGTGTTGAATGTGTTTCGTGTTGTTGGTGGAGTTGTTATGAATGTGTAAGTTGTGAACTTTCTATGGGGGAACGTGGTATGAGATGCAAATGGCACTCCAAGTATGGGTTTGGAATTTCTCTAGTTTATGATAATCCAGCTTTGTGGATGGTTTGGAAGGGTTATCTCGGTTGCTAGAGGTTTAGACTCAGGTTATGTTTCTCGTGGGATTTTCTAGAAATACTCATGCTTGTTGTAAGTATTTGACCTAACTATTTTGAAAGTTATTTACTATCCAGTTTACTTAATGTGTGTTATGGTCTTTATCCTGGTGTAGGATTGACGATTAAGATGAGTGAATGCAAGGTACATATGGAGGATGATAAAGAATCTTCATCCACTAGACCACTGATCACGGGCGCTGAGGATAAGTCCAAAATATCGGCAACTTGGCTCTAGGGGGTTAGATGGGCTACACATGTGAAAGACTTATGAGACTGAACGAGATTCACAAGTCTGTTCAATTGTAGATACACGGGAAAAAGTATGTCATGTAGACGTTCATCACTATTATCACATACTTGCCTACTTTCAAGTTGGTGCCCTTCCATAGGAAACGAGGGTTGTGCAGTGGGAGAGTTGGACAATGGTCTAGCGACTTCACCTTACTGTACCGCCGTTGTAGGCATACTAGTTATTGCTAGGTCCTAGTTAACTATTTTACCTATGTTATAGGTTCATGATTTGTCATGATGTAATACTTCTTAGGGAAGTTTCATAGGCTGGGGGAGTTTTTGTTGTAATTTTGGTTTTTGTATGGACTCAAATTTTATGAAAGAAAAGTATTTTTATTTGCTTTTTGGCTATGTTGTATCGTATTTCATATAAGGTTGCTAGCATTGCATTTGTTAGTACTTTGATTCGCGCTCTAATTGAGTGGCTAATATGGGCATGAATCTATCGGATATCTCTTCGTCGATGTGTATCGTCTAAGTTTTAGCGTGCCTAGTTCCATGGCTAAACAGTTCTTATGATTATGTTTTTTAAATTAGGAGGTAGGCATATAGTAGCATCTTAAGTTACATCTTAGTTTACACGCACACGAGGTGATCGATATGTTGGGATGCACCTCTTACTGGAAGTACCTTGGTTGGCGAGATGATTCTTTATGTACGAGTGTGCTTGTGTTGTTGTCACAATTCTCTTTTCCTATACCAGTATTACTTCATCGTGTACTAGTTTTTTCCGTGGGTTGGTCCTCGTTTTAGAACTCCGACCTGGGTTCCGGCCTTTTCTAGGGATTATAAAGACCAAGAAAGAAAACAATGTTCCCACAAACAGCGCCACCAATGCACGAGATTCCTTATGTGCTAAAATATTGCTTGATTATCTCGGGTGGCGGCAAAAAAGGTCCCGGGGACAAGGTTCCGACGCCTAAGTTAGGGCCTTATTTCATATGTATTTTTTCTCCGATATTTGCTTACTTTGTATATTATTTATTGTCTTTATTTATAGTTGTTAATTCATGTGATCGTGGCTCATGTAGTGTTCCCCTCTTCTATGGATCGTGATCTAGTCGTGGTGTTTGTAGGAGTCGGTTCCTCTCCAGCCTTGGCGAGGTGCTGCTTGTATTCAGCGAACCGCTGCTTGCATTCAACGAACCAATATGCTTTTGCGAGGTGTTCATTCTAATGCTAGATCTCACTCGACCTAGGAGGTATATGCCACAATCCATCCTAGCGATGCGTGATATTAAACCTTATTTCTTCAACACCCCCTCCACTTTCTCTCTAAAAAACTCCAAACAACTACTTTGCCTCCTCTCTTCCTTACCAAAACACAATAACCCCTAACCAGGGGGGATGCTACCACCAAACTTTGGTGGTCACCCCCACCACCTTAACCCTTCAACCTCTCCTCAAACCTCCCAACTTCCTTTTCAGGCTTTCTCCGCCCGTTCCAAAGCTCTTTCGCTCTCTTCATAGCAATATATTGGCCTTTACCCTTATCGGGGAGATTGTTGTCATGATAGCCACGTGGTGGGCACATTGGAGTATTAGCCACACCACATGCCTAGATCTGACCAGTTTTGCTTCCATGCTACCCTAGGTTTTTAAGCGGTAGGTTTCATATGCCGGTCTTCAAGCAACATTGCTTCACCGACTTAAAGTGCCACTTCATCCTTCACGTGGAGGATGGTTTCCACTGGAGTCGTGTTGTTCTAAGTTTTGTTTTTTTACTTCCCTTTTTGTTTTTACTGTTTTTGCTCTTTTCCCTTTTTCTCAATTTTGTGGTGAGTCTGATTTCCTCTTTCGCGGAGATGAACAAATCCATTCTACAAACTCCGGTGAAAGCTTAATGGAGTTAATTCTCAAAGACCAGCAACTCCGAGCTAACCTACGATGGATTTCAGGACGATTCCGAATAGATCTACTCGGCTACGCCGACAAGATTAGATTGGGGTAAGTATAGTTTCAAGTTAAACAGAGTAAAATGATTCAAAGCCCCTAAATTCAACAAATTGAAACCCCTAAATTCTTGCCTTTATATGTAAAGAAAGCAACAGTTAAACCAAGTGAAAGGAATCAAAACCCTTTGCCTAAACAACTAAAGAAAGTAACACATAAACAAAGTAAAAGAAATCGGAATCCCTAAATTCAACTATACTGAAATCGGAGGAGAAGAAACCATTAGGCAAAGCGGTAAAATGTAACAATAAAAAGGCAAATAATGATGTGAGTCACCATGAATGAAGAGGCGTGGATGGAGAGAAGGGACGGGAAGGAGACACATAGTAGTAAGAGAGAAAAACGACAAGCGCACTAGGCAGGTGAAGGGGCGTGAATTTCAAAAGGTGACCGAACATCGATGACATACTGCGTATCTACAGTAGTCGATCGAAAAAATTAGCAATTGCAAAGGAAATTAGGTGGACGAACCAAATAACAGGGAGAAGAGATTGAACACATGAAATAAACTACCGCACCTAAACCTCTGCACGGGAAATAGATTCAGCCTTTTTATAGATATAATAATAATGGATATGACATCTTTTCTTTTTATTTACATAACATTTTAAAACATTTATCAATCTAGACAAACTATTAGTGAAAAACATGATGAAGACAGAAGATACCATTATTGTAGTGTGTTAGGTATAGATTGAAAAAGTGGGGAAGGAAATACCAAGATGTGGTCAATGTGATGAATTAGAAGAAAACCCAGAAGCCAAACGGACAACTGAAGAAGCCAAATGAGGAGTAGACAAAAAAGGGAAAACTAAAGGGAAAAAGGTCAAATGCATCTTCAGGCATTGATCGATTCATAGAAGTAGAAGAAGAAATTCAGCAATGCCTTTATTCTGAAACTTGTCCTCGTCTCTTGATGAGGGAGCTTTGTTGTTCACCATGAGGTTTTCCATTTTCACCCTGTCCCTCATTTTCCTGTTCCTTTCTTTCTTCTTGCGCCTTTTTTTTGGACCCGGAAACGAAACCTACGTCCCGATTTCGGGCGGAAATCATAGCCGACGAGAACCCTTTGTCCGAAGGAACCATATCATTCGGTTCACTGATTACAAGACCGCTGAAGATCACAGAAACTATCTCCAAGAAGAAGTTAAATTTGAGGGCTGGGAGTGGATTGAGAGGAAAAATCCCTCTGCGAGATTCCCCACGGATTTCGGGGTGGTGGCGATTGAGGATTCGAAAAGGGGTGCTTTGGTTGGGAAATTTGAGGAGTTGGAGCTTGTGAAGGATGTTTCTTTGGATTTCAGCTACCAGAGAGTGGTTCTTGAGGAGAAAGATGGGTCCTTGGCCGATGGGAAAAAGCGGCCCGGAAAGATCTTCACTGCAATGTCATTTAGTGAGGGTGATGAGACTGAAGGCTCAGCCGGGAAGGCGAATTCTAGTCATACGAGGAATAGCTGGGGAAGGAGTCTGATGGCAGATGTAAGTCCTTTGCATTTGTTTAAAGCTGTTTCTATGTTAATGATTTTAAAGTATTGAGTGCTTAAGTTATATGTATCTGTAGTGTTGTTTCAGTGGATTAGCTGGTATGATAGAATAAATCCTTGTGTCTTCAATCTTTGAGGAGAGTAAGAATTTGGGAACTCAATGTTTTCGTTTAGTAAAGATAGGGTAGGCATCGGTAAGATAGATATTGGATAGATTTGGAGATCACATAGTTAGCGGACACGTTGATCCCTCATTAGCAATGATGGTATTGTCACACAGTAGATGTGTCAGCTGAACTGTTCGAACTTTGATAAGTTTATGAAGTGCTCATGTTGTAAAGGTATTGTTGTGCCTGTCTCTCTTGAAATAAGTTATTCTTGCCTTTTGAAAGTAAGAGAAGGGAATAACACCAACACTACTGATTGGCAAAATGTCAACACCGTTTCATGACCTACTTTGTCTTTTATGTTGGGAATTTTGTGTGTTAAGGTGAGGGGTCAATCACATGTTGCCATGTGTCCAAAAATTCAACCTCTACTTCATATTCAACTAATTTATGGAAAAATAAATGGAAAATTGACACATGTCAATATGTGATTGGGCCAACACCTTAACATATAAAATTCCCCACATATAAAATTTTCTACCACGATCAAAATACCCTATGTTTACGCGCTTCTTGATTTGTCGCAGAAATCACAAGTTACATCCTATTTCGGAGCAGAAAGTCTCTGGTCAAAAGGGTACACTGGTTCAAAAGTCAAAATGGCTATATTTGATACTGGTATTCGAGCAGATCACCCTCATTTCCGTAATATCAAGGTACTCAATTAGTGAGAAAGAATGGCATAATTATCTTACTTTTTTTCTTTTCATATTTTTTCCAAACCTGTAAATAATGCCACCTATCAAGTTCATGATCTTGAACTATTTTAGTCCATCTGATTTCAGGAGCGCACTAATTGGACCAATGAGGATACACTCAATGACAATCTTGGTCATGGGACTTTTGTTGCTGGAGTCATTGCTGGTCAAGATGCAGAGTGTCTTGGTTTTGCCCCAGATGCTGAGATTTATGCTTTTCGTGTATTTACAGATGCACAGGTAATGCATCAATGCACAATTTTTTCATTCATTTTCTGTATGTTATGCTGGCTGAAACTGTCTATTTTACTAATTGACATGGATCATGACTTTAAATCTGATTGTATTTTTCTTTTCTTTTTTCTTTTCCCAGTTAGACATGCAATGCCACTCCTATGTTTGGTTGTATTACCACTTAATGAACTGTCTTTGCTGTGTCCCTTCTGGCTCTTCTGTATTGGGGAGATTATGAGAATTTTGTGTTCAGCTAATTGCAGGTATCTTATACATCGTGGTTTCTTGATGCATTCAATTATGCCATTGTCATGGAAATGGATGTGCTGAATTTGAGCATTGGAGGGCCAGATTACTTGGACCTTCCATTTGTAGAGAAGGCGAGCCTCTTGCCCTTATGTTATACTCTTGCAACTTTTAATTTTCTCATAAAAGGGTAGTAGGAGTCATGGGCCTTGTGCTGAAATCAATGTTTATTGTTTTTCATATCGCTGCTTGGCACAGTGTCGATTTTGAACTGTTTGTACTGACTAGACTAGACAAGCGATGCAATATTGAATTCCAAATGCTAGTAGGGATGTAGGATTACAATATTTTCTTGGTCATACAGTTTAAATAGTGTGAATTGATCTTTGTCTAGGTTTGGGAGCTTACAGCTAACAATGTCATCATGATATCTGCAATTGGCAATGATGGGCCACTATATGGAACTCTAAATAACCCTGCAGATCAAAGTGATGTAATTGGTGTTGGTGGCATTGATTACAATGATCATATAGCTGCCTTTTCATCGCGAGGGATGAGTACTTGGGAAATTCCTCATGGGTATGAAATCTGAATTGCTATCCCGTTTGTCTGGTTTATATATGTTTAAAATTCAACTTCTTCTTCTTCATTTTTCCCCCTTTCCCTTTGCCCTTTTCTAAAAGTTGTTGCTACCTTAAACTCTAATTTTCTTTATCCCCGTTGGTTGTGTTTGATTGTTTTAAATCCTCTTCCACCATAAGATGAGATACAGAATCTATGTTCGGCTGTCTTTGCATATGTTTCTCCTCTGAAAGCATGCAGCAAAGATCAATTTCTTCAATCCAGTAGAATTGATAAGGACTTTTATGATTCGGATTTGTTTTTTTTCTTAAATATTTCCAAAATCTGTCGAAAAATTCCTCTTACACCATGAGATGAGATACAGAATCTATGTTGCCTTTGCGCCTGTTTCTCCTCTAAAAGCATGCAGCAAAGATCAATTTCTTTAATCCAGTAGAATTGATAGGGCTTTTACGATTCGGATTTGTTAGGTTTTTTGTCTTAATATTTCCAGAATCTGTATGAAAATTGGAGGACATAAATATTCCTCCTGGAAAGATTAAAAAACAAAAAGATTAATTAGACTGTAGCATAAAATGTATACAATAACCTTTACTATGCTGATCAGTTCATGAGATGTATAATTCTGAAATCTGCATCAACAGTTATGGTCGCATGAAGCCAGATGTTGTTGCATACGGACGAGAGATCATGGGGTCCAAGATCAGCACAGGCTGTAAAAGTTTGTCAGGAACTAGCGTTGCAAGTCCCGTGGTTGCTGGTATAGTTTGCCTTCTTGTTAGTGTAATTCCTGAAAATAAGCGCAAGGATATCTTGAATCCAGCAAGTATGAAGCAAGCTTTAATTGAAGGTGCTGCAAAGCTCTCTGGTCCGAATATGTTTGAGCAGGGTGCAGGAAGAGTTAGTCTGTAAGTTATTTTGATGTGGTTTATGGTAATGCTAGCTTTCACTCCACTATGATAAGTATTTCTAAGCGCATTCTTTATTATACAGATTAGACTCGTATGAAATTCTGAAGAGCTATGAACCACGAGCAAGTATTTTCCCCAGCGTCCTAGATTACTCTGACTGCCCTTACTCGTGGCCTTTTTGCCGTCAGCCGCTTTATGCGGGGGCCATGCCAGTTCTGTTTAATGCCACCATTCTGAATGGAATGTCTGTTATCGGATATGTTGAAAGCCCTCCTACATGGCACCCTTCAACCAAGGAAGGCAATATTCTCAGCATTCATTTTACTTATTCAGATGTTATTTGGCCATGGACTGGTTACCTGGCCCTTCACATGCAAATTAAAGAAGAAGGGGCTCAGTTTTCTGGAGATATAGAAGGCAATGTAACTGTCAGAATTTACAGTCCAATAGCCAATGGAGATGGTAAGACTAAAACTAGCACCTGTATCCTACAACTGAAACTGAAAGTGGTTCCGACTCCTCCTAGGTCAGCAAGAATTCTGTGGGATCAATTTCATAGTATAAAGTACCCACCTGGGTATATACCAAAAGACTCTCTAGATGTTCGGAACGATATCCTTGACTGGCATGGGGATCACCTTCATACAAATTTCCATGTCATGTTCAACATGTTAAGGGATGCTGGATATTTTGTCGAAACTCTTGGCTCCCCACTTACATGCTTTGATGCTCTCCAGTACGGAACCCTGATGCTGGTGGACCTTGAAGATGAGTTTTTCCCGGAAGAGATTAGAAAACTTAGAGAAGACGTCATCAGTACAGGACTAGGTCTTGTTGTGTTTGCTGATTGGTATAATGTAGAAACCATGGTGAAAATGAGATTTTTTGATGACAACACTCGGAGCTGGTGGACCCCTGCCACCGGAGGTGCTAATTTGCCTGCATTGAATGATCTGTTGGCCTCATTCGGAATTGCTTTTGGAGACAAGATCCTCAATGGTGATTTTTATATGAATGGAGAGGATAACCGGTATGCATCTGGATCAAATATAGTGAAGTTTCCAGGAGGCGGCTACTTGCACGGTTTCCCGCTCCCAGAGAGCTCAGAGAGTAGTGCCACCCAAAATGTGTTGCTGTCTGGCATGGGAAAGGTAATTTTACTATCTTGTTATGCGATTCTCTACTCTGATGATCAGGCACTTCTTGCTGTTTAATGCGCTGATTTACTACTATTGCAGGACGATTCTCCCATACTCGGCCTGTTGGAGATTGGTAGTGGCCGGATTTCAGTATACGGGGACTCCAACTGCTTAGATAGCAGCCACATGGTGACCAATTGTTTTTGGCTTTTGAAGAAAATATTAAACTTTACCAGCAAAAATGTTAAGGATCCTGTTCTTTTCCCTGACTCAAATAGACAGAAACTGCCCTTGCATTTAGACAAGAACCTGTTACCATCTCGGAGAACTGATGTCAATTTCTCTGTGTATTCATCGGTTCTTGGGAAGGAATTGATCTGCGGGAATGATTCAAGGTTCGAGGTTTGGGGGATTAAGGGCTACAATCCACACAGAAGAAACCAGAGGCAACCAGGGTATGGGGGCACTGATCTGGGAACAGTTCTGAATTCAACAACAGACACTTTCAGCACCGAAACTCTTGATTCAGCTCAGAAGAACGAGGATTCTGGAGGCAGTAAATATTTCGGCTTATTCCATCCAGAGGATGTAAGAACTAGAATCTGATGGGTGTCTTCTTGTTTTCCTTTGTCTTTATTTCAGAACCTGAACTTATACATCCCTTTTAACCTTATTGATTTCAGCTGGATATGCTCGTGTTGGTTACGAGTCACTGGCTTTTTCCCGCAGTTTTTGCAGCCTTTGGTAAGTGAGACTCGTTTGATCATTTTCGAGATTCCTCTGCTCCTAGGTTTTCGATCATCTTATTTGTGTCGTTGGATCGCAGGCATCCTACTGTTGAGTTTCTGGAGAATTAGACAGAGGCGGCGCAGGAGGAGGAAAGGATCCACAATTTCGCTGCGATCTGGAAATGCTTGACCTGACAGATGCTGAAGTGTAACCTAAATAGGTTTTCTACATACACAAACCATGGTTAAAGAAGGGGTAACAACAAAAGGAATTTTGTATTGGTTGATTGTAGTATGTACAAGATTGTAGAGAGAAGGAAGTAGCTCCAAAGAGAGGGTGTATACGTCTTCCTCTTCTTTGTAAGAGTATAGGTATTTTTCACAGCAAGATAGACAATTTTGCCGTTTCATCCTGTTACTCTCCATAAGAGCAGTCCTAATTTTCATGGGTATTGAACTACTCCTTCCGGTCACCCAATAATGGTTCTCTTTCCTTTTTGAAGAGGTTTTTTTATATTGACTTCATTCTTTATTTGATTAATCCTAAATTATTTCATCTGGGCCAATAATATAGGACCGGATGGAATACCATAATATGATGTTTCATAAATGAAAAAAGTGCATTTATGCCCCCAGTTCTTGTGTATGTTTAGATATACTCCTCGAATTTTTTTAAAAGCGCATACGTACCCCTGCTGTGGTCTGATAACTTGGTCAATTTTGGTCATTCTCGGATTCAATAGAAATGACGGTTTATTTCCGGTCATTCCTGGATTCGGCGAAAACGATCATTTCTAATGAATTCGAGAATGACTGAAATTGATCAATTTTTTAGACCACAGCAGGAGTACGTATGCACTTTAAAAAAAATTAGGGATATATCTGCACATACACAAAAACCGGGGGCACGAATGAGTTTATCCCTTCATAAATTTGACGTGAACTCTTTCGTAAGTTAAGAGAGATCATGCATATAGAGGTAGCATGACATAATACAAGGAGATCATACACGCACAATCCCTCCATCTTGACAACAATCGGATAGATGTGTATACATAAAGTTATTGGGAGTACAATTGTCGCAAGATGTTTTTAAAAATATTTATCTTTATTTATTACCCTTGGTAGTAAGTTAACCAAAATGTTAACAAATTTTATCTTAAAATAGGACGTGTGACATTGTTGATTGTTGTTAGAATAAAGGACGAGAGCATGAATTATCAAGGTTTTACGATATTTAAGTCCATCGATTACTAAAAATATTTTGGATTGGGTAGATTGAATTTGATCGAGTTGAATGGTTCCATTCATTTCAATCTGAGTCATATTGGATTAGATTTCATTGTTTCGGGATGGTTGGACCCTAATCATCATAATAATAATAATAATAAAATACCAATATAACTCTACCTACTTGACATAAGTGTCAATATAACCCTCAAATAATTTTTAGTGCAAAAATAACCCTAACTAGTTAATGTGAGTGTCAATATAACCCCCAGACCCCATTTCCGCCGGACCGCCTCCGGATCACTTATAGGGTTATATTGGCACTTACATCAATTAGGTAGAGTTATATTTGCACTTTCAGTTATCAAAAGGTTATATTGGCACTTATGTCAAGTATGTAGGGTTATAAAAGCACTTTTCTCTGGAAAAAAATTGAATCATAAACTGGATTTGTTAGTGGTTATTTAGGACCATAATCCCTTCGAATAAAAATTTGATTTTGTGCCATTCCAAATTGTTAGATAATTTTTTTTGCATACTTTATTGTTTGTGGTTTAAAATTTTGGTATTGAAAATTTTAAATATTTACCCAAATAAAATTAAATAGTGTTTTTTGTTAAAAGATATTATAGTTAATAATGATAAAAAATCAACTCAAAATAGTAAAAGAAAACTAACTCTCATAAATAACACTAAACTAGTATATTGACTTAATTATTAATATTTATAAAAGTAAAATAACGGTCTATTAAGTTCGAATTCAAAAATTCAATTTTAAACAGACTTAGAATGAAAAATTCTAAATATTTTAACCGAAAATTGAATTGAAATTTCATACACAATATTTAATTTCAATCTTCACACTGCGATTCAATTTAGTCCATTTTATTGGTCCGAACCATCTCACAAAGGCGACAACAAAAATTCAACGATTACAATGTATATGGTATTTCGGGGATACGATGAGAACTGTATCCCCAATAATGAAATGGTATTATTAATATTTTAAAATAATTTATGAAGCATCTTTTGCGGAGCAGAATTCTCGATAGTTATCATCACAACATACTCTTGGATATATAATGCGGAAAATATCGCGGATATAGGTTCTGTTTGACAGAACTTTTAAGTTGATATACTTATAATCAATACAAATACTTGAGTGAGACGGTCTCACTCATCCTTATAATGAGACGGAGTGTCTAAATACAATTATTTAAAGATGAGAAATAATATGGGGTACATTATGTAATTTTTAAAAGTTTATTTATTACTTTGTCTCATCATAACTTATGGTGAGATGGTCTCATACGAGTCTTTCTCTATAACCAAAACACTTTTTAGTGTTTGGTAAAGTAGGAAAAACAGCTTATTTTCAAAGCAGAAGCTATTTTTGGGGGGAAAAACAGAATCTGGTCTCCTCCTACCTTCAAAATAAGCCAATTTTGCCTATAAGCACAATTCTGCCAAACAGAGTCATAGTATAATTTACTCTGTGGATTTATTGAGTGGATTTTCTGACAGGCGGCATGTCCACAACCACTTATTTTTTTACCTTATATATTGCATTTGTTAAATTACATATAGTAAATTTTTAGAAATTTAGAATATATATTTTTTAATATTTTTTCACATTCAAATACTTGTTTTAAATTTTAAAATACAATATTTAAATTTTATAAAAAAAAATTACAACATTTAAAGTAAAAATCACTATGAAATGTCTATAAATTTATGGAAACACCAACGTTCCTAATACTTTGTCTGTTCATTTCACCTTAGAGTGTTTGCAAAGTGTAATTTTTAGGTCTTAGTGTCTCTTGAGAAAAAAAAACAATCTTGCGAGTCACCCTCGTTCGAATCTTTCCGTAAAAATTGTAAAATCAACAAACGATATGAAAGAAGAGTAAATGACAGGATGGGTTTGGCCCATGCCCATAAATTTTTTATGTGGGGGTTTTGTATGTGGAGAGGTGAGAGACGAATTAAAATTTGACAAATGTGAAATTAAAGTCACAAATTAATGGAGAGAAATAAGGATTGATTTAATTTTAATTTTTAATAACACTTGTCAAATTTTAATTCGTTGCTCACATTCCCACATACAAAACTCCTACATAAAAAAATTTCGAGGCCCATACACCCCAACTTGAGAGGTTAGCCCCCACACCCTTGTCTTTTGTTGGTAATTGAGTGTAGCCATGATGATAAAATACTCCCTCCGGTTTCACACTTACTTTTAGCACGTGAATTTAGGAACATATAATTAGTGGTTGAAAATATATTGAAAAAATAAAAAGAAAATTATGTAGAAGAAAATAATCTAAAATTTGTCAATAAGAGAAATAAGACAATATTTAAAAATCATTCTAAAAAGGAAAGTGAGTTAAGAGAGTACCATGATTCCAAAAGAACAAAGTTAGACAAAGGCGAGGCAATGTGCTCTCACCATTCATTTGCTGGATTGTGTCTATATCCTCTTTACAACATCCCCACCTTTCATTCTATATTTTTGCCCTACAACTGTCATAATATAACACAAAATTATCAAAAATGATTGAGAAAAACGCGTTCAAGCCTCCCCTAATTGCTTATTTAATGCACATATATCACTCAGTTTTTTGAAAGCGGATGTACACTATTATTCTCTGTTTATTGCACATATACCTCTCAATTTTCAAGCACCGGTCTCCAGCTATAACGTGCACTTTTGAAAATCAGGGAAGGGTATATAAACACTTTCAAAAAACTGGAGGACATATATATGCCCTTTTGAAAAAGTAACTCGAAGGAGTATACGTGCACTTAACAAAGAGTTCGGGGACATAATGGTGAAAAACGTGACTTCAAACTTGGAGAAAGTAACCAATTTGCAAGTCT
>JAULKK010000001.1:5998361-6015409 GCA_032355705.1 Rubia peregrina | reverse complement strand
ATTCGCCCCTTAATTTTAAAAAAGGAAAATGAAAAAAATGAAAACCCTAAACCGCCCTTCTTATTTTCCTTTCTTCCTCCTTATTCCTCATTTCATCCTCTTTTCTTTCTCCGTTTTTGCTTCCATTTCCATTTCCTCCTCAATTTGTCAAATGGCGTGAGCGCCTAGGGTTTTCAATGAAGCGGCGGAGGGGAGGGGGCAAGCGGCAAGGGTTTCCAACGGTTCGACGAGGGTGAGGGAAGGGAAAATGAATGAGGAGGGTGGCAAGGTGGCTATGAGGTGGTGGAGAGCAGTGGATAAATGTCTGAAGACGGTGGAGAATGAGATCGAAGGGTCGATGCTCAGGCGGGAGTGGTGGCCGGAGCTGAGTTTGTTGGTGTTCTGATTGGCACTTCAATTGTGGGTGGGATTTTAGGGCCCGAAACTTGCAAAACTTGATGACAATCACCATTTATTTGTATGAACCATTTTAATGTAATGTATCTTAGCCGCCATTGTTGGGCACTCAGTTTTTAATTACCTGATACTTGTTTTCAGTTTATATGTATTGAGCTTTTGGTTCTTCGTATGATAAATCGTCTCTGCAAATGTTGCACTTTTGTTGTCAAGTTCTGGTTCTTTGTTGTTGCTAGCAAAATTTGGGAAAGGCAATGGGTGACTGGTGTTTGCCGGAGGTTCTAAGGTTCTGGCGGCGGCAGAACGTGGCATGGGATGGGTTGGGAAGAAGAAAGAAAACAGGGGTATAATGGGTATTTAATTTTCAGCTTTGGTCTAAGGGGTATTTTGGTCATTTTAGTTTTTGGTCAATGCCTGAATTCTTTGAATCAATGTTGGAATTAAGAAGTTTGGCTATATTGGCACAATTTGATTAGGGTTAGATTGACACAATTAGTGATAAGTTAAGGTTAAATTGATACTTTCTCAGATTACAGGGTTATACTGATGTTTTAAGCCAAAAGTTAGGGTTATAAATGTATTTTGCCCTTTTATTTATTATAATGAGATTCTAATAGGAGATTTTTTTAATCAAAATGATGTTTTACATTATTGGTATAATAAGAGACTTACTCATTTTTATTTAAAAAATCATTCAAAGATGCTGGAAAAAATGCACGACAGTTACAAAGAGTGGAATTGACATTCAATCTAACTAGCCTCTAACAATAACTAATTATTGCAATGATATCTAAATTACATATCAGCTAGACTGATCGTCAGTACAAATTATAAATCCTATAAAATTATGACATTGCTCTCAGGGATATTAACTCGCTTCCCGCAAAAATCATGACCACTTGGTAGAGATGAGTGTATCACGCATCAATATCACTACGCCAAATTGGGAGCTTCTACAAATGTAACACCACTTGATCCAACTACGATCTATGTTGTTCAAACTATAAACGCCTTGGAAAACACATATCTGACATATCCAAACTAATGGAAACTCTGAGATAAAAACACAAACAGAATACAAACACACGAACTATACAAACATATCGAGAAAAATACATCGACGCAAACAACTAAATCGATTTATCACCATTAAAACAACGATCTAATTGATCAGGTCGAAAAACAAATCTAATGTGCGGAAACAAGTTCCACACTTATTCAATATAATAAACATCAATTAAATAAACTGTTGTTTCTGCATCTCCGTATAATAGGAAGACGACGAGACCACCTCACGCTCAGTGCTGGATGGCGGTGGTGTATCTGCAATTGGCAGAGTAGTTGTTTTCTCCGGTGGAGGGAGAGGTCGTGGTGCAGCCTCCGTTGGAACAGATTTAACCTTCTTCTTGTCGTTATTTTTTGACCTTTTGTACTAGAAGCTCGAGTCTTCACTTGAGCAGAGTGTGGTGGTGAACTTGGCGTTGGAATTTTCGACGGAGTCACGACAGAGTTGCAGCAGAATCCAACAACGGGGATAGTCTTTCGCGCTACCTCTGTGGGTAGCTCTTCCGGCACTAGATCGGACGACGTGGGTTGGGTGAGTGTCCACCAAAATATGGACAAAATCTTGGAGCAAAACGAGCGAATCCTCTTGGCCATTCGGACTGTGGTTGGCCCCTCTCAATAATTCCCCAAATCCTTTCATTTTTTTCTTCATTTTTTTGTTGTTTTTTTAATGTTTAGTTGTGTCCCCTTTACATTTTTATTAAACTTTCTTGAGGGAAAGCAAGGTTTAAGTGTGAGTAGATTTATGTGTTAGTGTCATTTTATATATATAAAAACACTAAAATTTTCTTTTCTTTTTTTAGTCGAGTCAATTTAGCATATTACTTTTGGTATTATTGTTCTTTGATAGACTGAACTTGTTGGTAATAAACCTCTTGTGTGATATACTTGGTTGCTTGCCTCTAAAACCCTTAGTAAATAATTCCAAAACAATTGATGTAAATTGGGCTAAATGAGACTCCGGCGAAAAAGGATAGTAATTGAACATTCTAGCTTACTTAAAGTGAGGTTTGAGCCTAGAATAGATCAGTCTCTACGTCAAATTTTTTGTGAGAGATATTGGCCTTATTTGAATTATTTATGTGAAAACGATGAACGGCGTTAGGATTAACCTCACAACTTATATTGCTTACCTTACATACCCTTAGTAAGCCCTTTGAATCCTTGACCTTTTCTTTGCTTTGAGCCACATAAAAATGAAGCCAAATCTATTTTTATCCCTTCTTTTGGCTCGTATGTGTATGCTCATGGTTATGATGATTCTTCGATTGCCCAGTTTATAATGTTACTGTTCATGTACTTGATTGATTAGTATCATGAGTATCAGGTTGGAAAATATTTTTTATGGTATAAGATGTTTAAATGTT
Organism: Rubia peregrina; assembly: GCA_032355705.1. Classification (NCBI taxonomy): domain Eukaryota; kingdom Viridiplantae; phylum Streptophyta; class Magnoliopsida; order Gentianales; family Rubiaceae; genus Rubia; species Rubia peregrina. The sequence goes on along the minus strand of JAULKK010000001.1, from coordinate 6,012,581 downwards.
CATTGGGTTGGTCAGGAAAAGTGTTAGTGGTGCTGGAAATTGCAGAAAAATGGTACTGGTTGGCCAAAAAAAAATAAATCAGAAAAAGGAAAAAAATAAAGAAATTTGAAAATTTCCAGCACCAATATTTTTGTGTTTTCAGTTAGTTTTGAGCCGAATTTTCACTCTTATGATGACTGAATTTGTCTATTTTGATTTGGAAAGTTTTGGGTTGAAGTGAGCATGTATGTATATATCTTATGAATGAAATTTAGTACCCCTAGGATCTTAACACATTTTATTTCCCTTAAACACGTTACAACCCTGAATATCGACCTCTATGATTTGTATTAAATGATTTAAGTATTGCAATGTGAACATTATGTTTGAGTGACTATTCCCTACATCTTGAGTGAATGTGTGAAACATGAGAAATGTTTGATTATTTGTCTGATTTTGACTGAGTTGAGCGCTGATTTATATTGGTTTAAGGATGATTTTACTTGAGTGTGTGAAAGGCATGATAGTAAAAATTGTGTTATGCAGAACCCTTTGTTATTTATGAGGTAAAGTTTGTCTAGATCAAGAAACCAAGAGTTCTTATGATGGATTTGCTTGCTGTTAGAGTATGTAGAGTTTTCTTATTAGTGTCTCGTTTTCTTTCTTTTTAGAGCCAGTTAGGTATAGTTAGGACTTGTGTGATGAACAACATGATTTCATTCTCATTTCATACTTGAGGGAAAGTATGAATCAAGTGTGAGGATATTTGATGCGTATAAATTATGTTGCTTATTTTTGGGGTTTATTGTACTTTTATTGGATTAATTTGCACTTTAGGTGGTGATTGGTCCTGGTTTAGTGGTAAAACCACACTTTTTGTAACTGAGAGGTCAATGGTTCAAAACACACCCCCATCAAGAATTGTGAATATTAGAGAAATTTTTTGATGGAGATTACCCAGCGTCATGAGACTGTGTCGGTGGTTAACATTGTGGTTTCCTAACCTGCAGGTGGTCGATGATGGTGAGATCATGGTGGTTTCGGGCGGCGGTTCGTTGGTGGTGCAACGTTTGGGTGTTCTTAGGAGGGCGTCCCTAGCTATTCAAATGGATGGAATTTCAGCCTCCACTGAGTTTCAATAGATTCAATGGTGGTGTGTCCTAGTTAGGTCATGTTTATATGTAATTGGATTGCTTGTATGTAATCTTTAAAAAAAATTGCACTTTAGGTGTATTAATTTTCATGTGTTAAAACTATTTGATCTCACATGGAAATTGGAGGGAAGTAAGGAGGAAATGAGCATAAAAAATATAGTTTTGCGTAGAAACTTGTGCGAAATGGAGATAAGCAAGAAGCAGGAAGGAATCAGCAAAGGGCAATGTGTAGGAGCAAATATAGATAAGATTTGAATAAGTGATCAATCAGATTTGAGATGTGGATCAAATTTGGTGGAAATTTTGTAGGAATTTGGATTTGAACAAGATTCTTATCTTTTATTTAGATAATAAGGATAAATCTAGAAATAATTTTGAATTTGATTTGGATTGTATTTTGGGCTGATCCTCTTAGTATATAAGAGGTTACTCCAGAAATATTTTAGAATTTCGCAGACATATTTTTCAGATAATTTTCATATTCTTGTCTGTCTCAAAGGGTCCAGTTTGACCAAACGAAACTCGAATTCCGGAAGTAATTTCTTTTCTTAGCTTAATTCAACGACATGTTTTTAGATTGTTTCTTTTGCAATATATACATGCATATCATGAGTAGTTAATTCGTTTATCGGTAGAGAATAATGAGTGTTAGTTTATGAATCGTGAGGCCTGATTGCTTTACAATTGATTTTTACGTGTTCTGAATTGTTCTTGATTTAATTCAATATTAATATGTTTAAGTTTGACCAACTTGAATACTGTTAGGATATTGCTAGCTAATTCCGCCAATACATAATCGTTAGAAAAGGTTAATAATTAACGCGTTTTTGTGAAGCAATACAGATAACTAGCTAAGATTGTACTAGCAAGATAGGAAACAGTTATACGTGCATTACCATTTGCTTTTAGTTTGAAAATTGTTATATCACGTTTTTTTTTATTCTTAATGATATCGAGGTGTGTATCTGGTTCAACGAATATTTTCCGGAGGTATCTTGGTAAGAAAACTGTTGGTTAATTATAAGGGATAAATACATTTATAACCCCGACTTTAGGATGAAAGTGCCAATATAACCCTGCAATCTTAGAAAGTATCAATTTAACTCTAACTAATTATTTTATGTGTCAATCTAGCCCTAACTTTCAAAAAAATTGTGCCAATATACCCAGACTTCCAATTTCCGGCATCGACCAAGTGATTTCAGGCATGACCAAAAACTAAAATGATAAAAATACCTCTGATACCTTGCGACATGGCAGCCCCGTTTCTTTCTTCTGCAAAACCATCTGTGCTCCGTCGCCATCGTCGGAATTCTCGCCACCCCACCACCGTCATTGCTCCCATCATCTTCCCCACCACACTGCCACCGCTGACAAACAACCCATTTCCAGTGCCACCTTCCTCTCTCCCTCCTCATTTGTCCTCACCCTTTGCTGCCAAGTTGCCCTGCTGTCACAGCGTCACCGCCAACGGCGATCAGAGCTTTTTCCCCTCGCTTTCCTCGCAACAGTGGTCGGAGCTCGATTCTTCCCCTCACTTTCCTCGCATCGACGAGTGGAGCTCGCTTTCCTTGTAGCAGCGCCGCCCTCCACCACCACAGCAGCGCCGCTTCTTCCCCTCGATTCCTGGCGCCACCTCCCTCTCTTCCTTCTCGGTTACCCTCCCCCTCTATTGCCAAGTTGCCCCATCACCACTAGCGTCAACCAGAGCGTCTTCCCTTCGCCCTCCTCGCAGCGGCAACCAGAGCTCGCTTCTTTCCCTCATTTTCCTCGCAGCAGCACCGCTCTCCACCACCACACCTCCGATTCTTCCCCTCGTCCCTAGCTCACCGTACAACCACCAATTTGTGACCGAGGAGGATGACCGGGGGGAGAAAGAAACGGGGGGGGGGGGAGAAAGAGGGGACACCAGGGAAGATAGAAACGGGGGGAAAAAACCCTTTCAGCCGAGGGAAAGAAACTCACTGAGAAGAAAATTTGGTCATGTCGGGGGCGAGGATCTCGTAGCTGGCTGGGAAAGAAAGGGGGTTCATCTTTTTCTTTTTATATTTTTTAACTCAAGGGCAAAATTATCTTTTCACCATAATCCGGCTAAATAAATGATGACTAAAAAGTCAGCTAAGTCCAGGGTTAGATTGGCACTTTCCGAGTTTGCAGGAATCAATTGGCACTTTCTGTCAAAATGCAGGGTTATTTTTGCACTTTGTTCTAATTATAATTGATCAATTGTCGATAAAATAAGAAAGAATTGAGAAGGTTAAATGTACCTACCGACCTATAACTGATATATGCGTAAGGATTAATTCATTATTGTGCCGATGATCGATACCAACACTATTCTTATATATTTTATTCTAATTTTTAGAGTAATTAGGTTGCATTTTTAGTTGTAGGCAAAATTCTGAATTTAAAGCGTGATGACTATAAAAAAATTGAAATTAATTGATGAATTTTTAATTATTGCTTCATTACTAATTAATAATATGTTTGTATAATATATATTAATAGGCAAAGTTTTGGGAAAGATCGTCTTTCTATAGGCATATGGAAAGACAAAGTTGAATTATAATTATAGAAAGATTAAAAAAATTAGTTACAAAATTTAAAATTTATTACACAACACGCAGTAGTTATAAGTTTATGATTGTAACCCAAAAAATTTATCTTAGTTTACAATTTAAACCTTGATCTTCGAAGAGACTGACTACTCATATTAATATGAACTTTTAAAAATGGATTGAGAAGTACTACGTACAGTAAAATACAAGTTACAGAGCAAATTCCCGCATCAACCATGTGAATAATAAAATATACATGGAGAAAAACTACGAGAAAAGTGTTTTTATAACCCTACCTACTTGACATAAATGTCAATATAATTCTCAAATAATTTTAAGTGTAAAAATAACTCTACCTAGTTGATGTAAGTGTCAATATAACCCTTAGAGCCCATTTCCGCCGGACCACCGCCGATCCGGCCGAAATTCGGCAAAAATCCGACATGCGCGCGGTCCGGCAAAAATGGGGTCCGAGGGTTATATTGACACTTACATTAATTAGGTAGGGTTATTTTTGCACTTAAAATTACATGAGGGTTATTATATTGGCACTCATGTCAAGTATGTATGGTTATAATGATATATATCCCTAGAAGTATTTGCTCTCATGGTGGACGTATTTTGGAAAACTATGATTTTAAGCAAAGTTGACTTATTTTGAAATTAGGGAGAGACCAGTTTATACTTTTTTTCCAAAAAAATAACTTTTACTTCCAATATAAACTGTTTTTTAACACTTTACCAAATGCTAAAAAATGTTATAATTATAAAAAAAAATCGCTTATAAACTCAGCCAAACAGAGCCAAAGTTTGTTTTGCGCAAAATATTTTCCGTAAGGGGAGCCGAATGCAACCGACAATTAATCAAGATTTGAGGTAAGAATGAAATCACACTGACTTAATTTAAGTCCTTCACAGTCCCTTCAAGAACGTTTTTCTTTTTTCCAAATAACAAAGAATTTACATACTTTGATCATTTCTACCAACCGACAATGCTTCCTATGATCAAATCAATGATCTACTACATCTAGAAGAGTATAATGAATTTCTAAGTATGTAATTGTACCCTTCTTGATTTTAAACATGGCTGTTAATTTGAGCCCTTTTCTACACTTGTCTTTACATCTTTCAGGGGATCTACTCTTTGATGCTAGGTAAGTTTCAAGTGCCTGGAAATGTGCTCACTGTGCTAGATAAGATGATGAAAGCGCACACGACGGAAAGTGAGAAGACAGATACCCAGGTATTCTCCGTGTACATCTCTATGGCGTCTGTCACAGAGAAACGCGTGCGATTTTCTGCCCAGTTTCGTAGCCGGTCTGCCTCTGCAGAGTATAATGCTTTTCCCTGAAATTTACAACTAGTTAGCTCACAATGTAGCACAAATGGGAGACGAGATGACTAACAAAATGTAGTACAGACTGCTACTTTCTTCTCTAGAGGCGACGCGAACTAACAGTCAAGTGACACTAACAAGAAACATCTTAGCTTACTCGAGGTTTGATGGAAGGACACTACTAGACCTCTTAATAGGTCAGAGCAACCAATTTTTACTTGATGAAATGAGCACCGGAGGTTGGGAGAAGGAATATTGAGTTACCTTGTCATCGAACCAGCGGCCTCTTCTGAGCCATGCAGTGACCAAAGCAAGCAAGATCCTGGGTGGAGTCAGATAATTAATGGCTTTTCCGCTACCCTTCACAACCCGCATCCTTGGAACTAAGGTTCTGGCAACTGTCTCGGGGAGCTCGCAGATTATGTTAAACATCTGCTTGTTTTGTATGGTTGAGCCACTGAGACGATTCAAGCACAAAAATTATTGTGCTATAATGATGGTTGAAGGGATGTAAATGAGTGCTCAATTGAGCAGTAGAAATGACACAAAGCCGACTTGATAGATTCTCAAAAATTGACAAGAGATTCAGATTATCCAAAACTCACGGCTTACCTCAACAATAACTCTGTCAGGACCATGCCAGGTGAGGCGGTATGCACTCCAACATTTGATCGTCTGCTCTCCTTCAGAAGAGATGACTGAAGCTGCCGAAGACCACATTTTGTCGACCCATATCTGCATATAAAAGTAAGGCAAAATTGAACCATCAATAGCACATAAAAACACAAGAAGTTTAAATGTATGTAGTTGATAATGCTGTTCATTTCAACACCTTCCAGGAAAACTACATATTTTAAATGTATCACTTACACAGCCGTTAAAGGAGTGCTAGATCCTCCAGAACCTGCACCATCCATGTTAAAAATGTGACCTCCTTGTTTCTGGTTTTGCATTATTTGCATGGCTTCACGAGTGCAGAGGATGGACCCAACCAAGTTTGTGGAGACAATCTTATATCAAAATCAAAACACATTTTGCCAGGATCAGTAAAATTAAATACGCCCAGAATTGAGTGCTTTATGACTTCCCAATAGTTCAGGCAAAAAATGCCCGACATGCAGAATTACAGAACGAATTTCATCAAGTCAGTAATGACCTGAAACACTCTACATTATTAGAACTCTCAAGAAACATCCTAATAAGTTTATTTTAATCGCCAAGTTATTCACTTCATCTATTGTCTTTGTCGTATTATTGTAGAAGATATTATAAATAATTAGAAAAACCTGAACTTGCGGTAGCTCAATGACAAATGTATTGGCTTCTATGGTTTGAAGTTTAAATGCAAATGGCGAGTTTTCAGAGTACAATGATGCTAAAAGTTGAAAATGAGCAAAACTTGATGGATACCTGTTGAATCTCATCATCTGTAAACTGCAGCAAGGGTCTGAAACCTTTGTTTGTCCCAGCATTATTAATCTGTAACCATAAATGTGAGCATATAAAATGATGAGCGTGATCTAGCTCAACTTACTTCTTTGCTAGAGTTTATCTCGTACTAGTTTAACTATGTGGTAGGTAGGGTTCAAGTTCTCAGTTTAACAACACAATTGACAAAGTAACTGCTCCACTACACTCAGTTTGCTCGACATCATAATAACATACATCAATTTGTTTTGCTGATTGTGATTTCATAAGTCAATTAAAGGAGAAGATGCAGTATGTGTGTTTGTAAATTGGTGGATAATTTGCACGAAAAGGGAGATCTTCCAAACTAAAGATCCTCACCCAAATGTCAATATAGCCGAGTTCCTTGACTGCATAATCAGCTAATTTCTGCACATCAGCGGGTACAGAGACATCGCATGCAATGCCAACAACCTTTGCTTGAGCAATTCTTTTACTAGATGAGACATCTTGGCTGATCAATAGTTGCTGCAGGTTCTCTTCTAGCTCTTTGACAGTTCTGTCGACAGATTCAGGGCTGCTCAAAAGACAACTGTTCAAAGAATAGTCGCTATTGAAATACAGGACTGAATAGAAGTTATATTCCTCTGAAGTACCTTCGTGAAGCAATGACAACACGGTCCCCAGAGAGTAAGAATTCGCGAGCAAGAGCTTTTCCCAGACCTCTTGTACTTCAATCAACAATAGAAGATCATAATCAACATGCAGCATTACAGAATACAATCTCTACATCTTATAGAGGAAACCATAAACTTAAACTAAACATTTGAATTTAGAGAGAGGGAATTATCCACAAAACCATGGACTCAAAACTTTGTTGAGAAGTAATCTTAAAAGGGTTACTTAATACAAGAGCCCAATAATGAATGAGCTAAATCCATAAATGAGTAGAATGTACACATATTCCTTCTCGATTTACTGATAGATTTCTCTTAGCAGAAAAGTAATATTAGACATAACTTAGACCTCAAAGATTAGAAATAATATACCTTCCCGTTATTACTACATTGCGCGGACCAGCTCGACTAACTTCCTCCAACACCATGTTAGAACCAATCATAGTACCAATGATTATCCCTCCGAGCCAACTATACCATATCAATGCATTCATCTGGCTATCCCCACCTTAATGATTCAATCAAATCATTAAACAATTGCACATTGACAATCATTTCAAAAACAGAATCATTCATGTGGAAAGACAGTTCAAGAACAATCAGCCAACCTGACAACTGAAATCCAATGAACAATATCGCGCCCGTGCTCATCACCGTCACAATGTACCGTGCAAATTGTACAGCAACCTGGAAATTAACAAAGATCACATCTTCAAAACATGCAATTTCAACATAACAGCTCAATTAAACTACACATATACTCCAACAGCTAAATTACCACAGAGAGCTTCTTCTCCAGCCGGTCCAGAGCTTCGGATCGCAAACTTGGCTTCGAAAATGTCCATACGACAGACCTAATGGAATTCACTAACTCATAACCCAAATTCTCTAGTTTTCTCACATTAGCTATCTTCACTCTTCCCCCACCTTCCTCCTCCCTAAAACACCTGCATGGTTTCAACCGAATCCTACTTCTACCAAGACCCTTTGGGCCAAAATGATCCCACGTCAGCATACTCCGGGGGAAACCCTGCCGCACAGGAGGCAGCAGTACAGCTTGCCGGTACAGGGGTGACACGTGTAACTCTGCCATAGGTGAATATAAAAAGGCTACTGATTCATGCAATTCCAATCCAAAACAGCAATATCTTCAAAAGGGTCGGCTTGAAATGTCTGGATTTAAAGATCTTTTGAGCCAGACATATCTGATGAGTGGAAATATGATTAAAAAATTGGGAACGAAAGCAAAAGTAAAAAAGGAGACGGGGCAAGAAAAAGATCTGCAAGTGAAGAGTGTGATGACCACACGTTAGGTAAACCTCATCGGGTTACGCCTTGTTGCGTAACGTGGCGCCATGCTGCTGGTGCTGGCCCATTTGGGGGCCGTCATTTCCAGATTACTCCTTAATCACTGCAATTCGAATACCGGTTTAGTTGAACAGAATTGCAAGCGGACAATTTTTTGGCTAATTGCGTGTGGGTTCTTCATAGCCCAAAATTCCTGGAATGTTCGGGAGCTATAATTTCTGTGCATCAATGTTATGCTTGTACCTTACTCATTAATTTAATCTTCAATATTTAAATTAAATATCTATCAAAATAAATTAAAATATGAAATTTAATAATACACTTATAATTTTTTAATTAAATTTCATTTTTTAAAATTTAAAATTAACTTCAACTTTTAAAAATTATTATATAAAGAAGAATTAAAAGGAATCCAATTTTTTTAAAGAATATAATTTCAAAAAAAATTAAAGAACCAAATTTTAATTTAGATTTTGAAGAGAAAAAACCAGATTTTTTCTTTCTTTTTTTTAAATAGCACAAAAAATATTAAAAATTAAACAATAATTTTTTTGGTTTAGGATACGTTGCACCACCTGATTGGGTCACGTGTCCCATAAGGTTAATTTTTATATTAAAAAGGTGGTATGCATGTTGCCACATGGGGCCAATCAGAGCGTGCCATGTGACAACTCAACGCCGGCCAAGGATGCTCATGGCCTCTGATATTTTTAACAATTGGGGGCGGTTTCAATCTGGACGGTTCCAATTAATTGGAACCGCTTTGAAACCCCCATTGTACATGCTTTTACCGTCCTATAATTACACTTTACAAGTTTACAAGGATTAAGCATTCCAAGTTCCAAACCAAGTTTAACTCTTGTTCTATTATGATCATGAAAATTTTTGAATTATTTTTAGGAGCATTTAGATCATCTTCGATGGAAGAGTTAGTGATGAGCCTCTTTTGACGAATGACATGTTTTAATTGGAAGTTCAATATGATGTAAACAAAGTAAGTTTATTGACGGTGTAATTTAGATATGGGTAAAGTGTGTTTTAAGCCTATATTTTAGTGAAAGTGTTAATATAACCCTATAAAATCTAAAAATGCAAATCTAACCCTAGACTTGGTTGACTAATTGTCAATGGCTAAATTGGCTGGAAATCAATAAAAATATTATTCTACCCTCATTTCTTATTATCTAATTATTTCCCCTTTTTTTCTCTATTCTCCTTTCTATTTCTTTGCGCCTTCTCAAACAAGAAAGGCGAGCGGCACCGCCTCCTCTAGCACCACTTACCTCCTCGCCAAGCGCCGTCTACCGCCTTCCGTTGCTGACGAGAAGGGCGATGTTCCCGCCGGATTTTACCCTAAAGACGTAGTAGCCGATCACCTATTCCCATCAAACTTCCAATCGAATTTCACCCATCGAATTGCTACATATAAGTCAGAGATGGGAGCGGGACTCGACCTGAATTTTGTCTGAGAGACATCCCAGCTTTTGGTGGCAGTGGCACTACCACCGGAGGGGAAATGAAGAGTGTCACAGGACGAGGTGGTTGTAGTGGGGGTGGTGTGTGGTGGGTTCACGGTGGAGAGTGTGTGGTGGGTGCGCGGTGGAGAGTGTGCGGTGGGGGTGGTGTGCGGTTAAGAGTGTGCAGTGGTGATTTAGGAAGAAGATAGGCGCGTGGCCCAACCCAAATTATGCCCGAAGAGATGCCAGCTTATGGCGGCGGTGGCACCGCCATCAGAGGGAAGGGAAAGATTGTCGCATGATACCATCTAATTCATAACGGAGACAATGGTCGGATAGCATGGAGAGCTGCAAATGCCAATATGTCATCTTCCCCACTGTTGATGAAAGAGGTCAGACTTATCATATCGATATGAATTAGGATTCGGTTGGTAGCACCTTTGATTTAACATGTGGATTGTTTTTCAACGGTTCCATCCGTTGGAACACCATTGGCCATCAAGTGATCCTTGCCTTGGATATCAACAATGAGGTGATGCAAGCTCTCCAACTTCCTCGTGCTACTTTTGCGGTAGGGTTGTGGAGTGGGGATGTGGTGGGGGTGTGGTGGAGAGTGGGTGGTGGGAGGTGGTGATTTAGGAAGAAAATGGAGGAGAGGTGGAGGAGGAAAAGATATTTTGGTCATTTCTGGGATGGTCAACATTGGATTTTATAGGTTCAATGTCGTAGATGGTAATTTTGGGTATAACTGCACAATTTGCTAATAAGTTACGGTTAATTGAGCACTTTCGTCAACAAATTAGGGTTAGTTTTACACTTTCATATTTTATAGGATTATATATGCACTTTACAAAATGATAGGGTTAAAAACACAGTTACCCTTTATATTTTCATACCTAATGGTACTATCACAATGATAACTTTGAAATGATGTGTCAACTATTATATAGACAAAATTTTAGTTGAGAAGCTTATGCATATTAATAAATCTTTATTATTTTTTCTTGAAAGCACAAGCGAGCGCTTAATATAAGAGCATCATTAATGCAAGTGTCACTTTACTAAAAGTCACTTGACACATCGTATTGATAAACTCTCAACCCACAAAAAATCTCCAATACAAGGGTCAAATAAAGGCATTAATATGACGTGATACACTTTTAAAGAGGGTCAACTAGACCTTCTATGTATAGAAGCTCATATTGAGGCCCTCTTCCCAAGAAAAAGTAGCTGGTATTCATAAATATGCATGAACCCAAGTAAAAATTTGTTCAATCAATGATTGACACACTGAAGTTATAATTGTGATGATACCATTGGAGATGAAAATTTAAGTAAGACCATCAATTAGTTTACTTTGTTTGCATCATATTGAAGTCCCAATTAAAAAATGTCATTCGGCAATAGAGAGCCTCAAAATTGACTCTTCCATTGGAGATGCTCTAAACTTCTCCAAATAGAATCTCTACTTGATCCCTCTAAAGAACATCACATCAAATTGATGTTTCCATTCAACCCTTGCGTTGGGGATTATTTTTTAGATTGAGGGTCTATCAATGTAATATGTCAAGCACTAGTGGAGAAAGACCTATTAGAGGCGGTTATATCGGACCAGAGAAGACACTTGTGAAGTGTCTTCTCTGGTCCTGCTTTTGATTCATTTCGATCAAAGTTAGTTTTGATCCGCCTTTAATTGAGATCCGAATTCAGTTTTGAATTCGGACCTCATTTTGGGGGGTCCTAAAAAATGCCGTAAAAAATCTCAGTGGTTCTCTGGCAGCAAGCAAAAAGGAAAATAGATCAGGAAATGACAGAAGATAGGTGGAGGCATCGCGGAAAATAGATCTGCAAAAAGGAAACCCTTCTCAGATCTGCCTCCATCCATTTCGTTCTTCTTTGTGACACGGCAGAGGTGAGACAGAGGCAACGCGTCGGAGTCGGGACTGTGTGGTGGGAATGACTCTGTGCGGTGCAGGCAACAGATCAATGGGTGGAGACGACACGATGGAGTGAGGGTGGAGGGAGTGGGACGGGAGGGAAGATCTGGGAAAATAAACCTAAGGGAGTGGGAAGAGAGGAATGGAAAAAAAAACTAAGGGCTAAAAGGCCCAACAAAGGCACCTAATTAAAGGCGGTTCTACAATAGAATAACATTTAATTGATTTCCGTTGAAGGTGGAATCACCTTTAATCAATTTAAAACCGCCTTAAAATTATCTGGCGTGACCTGGGAGGGAGTTCCAAACTCGAAACATCTTTCAGATCTCAGGAACCGCCTTTAATCAATTTAAAACCGCCTTTAAAATGTCTGGTGTGACCTGGGAGGGAGTTCCAAACTCGGAACCTCTTTCGGATCTCATGAACCGCCTTTGGTTTTATGCTTTTAATCATCTCTTCTCCACTAGTGAAGTGACTTTTACCAAAGTGACTCTTGTATTGGAGATGCTAGTGAAAGTACACATTATAAGGAATTTCCACAATATTAATTTTGAAAAAATATATATTTAAGAATTAATTCTCAATAATGGATAGATTTTTAAGGATTTTTTTACGAGACTCACATTCAAGTGAGGAGATGCTGTAGAAGACAAATAATACCAAGTGGTATTTCTATATTGGATAGTCATATATGTAACCCTTATTAGGACAAGTCAACAATGGTAATTCCGAAGATGGTTATCCACTTTGTGGCTGAACCTTGCTCTCTAGAGTAAAACCTGCGAGACAAAACCCCTGAGGCAACGAGGGGGAAGATTCTATAATGTTAAAGTCAAACTAAAAAAAATTGACTTGAATATTGAGAATATGTGAATAAAAGAGAGACATACCGCCATGTTTATATGGATTGATCCGTATAAATTCTCCTAAGCATACTGAGATATATATGCTCATTCCGTATCGAAATAAGTGTTTTACCATGATAGAATTACCACAAATTTATGATTCCATAAACATACTTCAAATAAGAAATATTTTCTGCATAATAGGCTCCAGCCCCTTCATGCGTATTAGAATATACCTGCATGGGCTTCGACCTAAGCCGCAGGATTCGACCTAACCATCATCACTTGCCTCTGAGAGAGTCGAAGGTCGTGCTTTGGGTGAAACCTTTGATTCTCTCAGTGTCATTGAGTAACTAGTGGTAGAAGATAAGAAAAAAAGTAGGAGGAAATTCACTGTGCACCATGAGCGCATTGTAATTTCATGTGGCAGGGACTTGGTGTTGATTGTGGAGCAAGAAGTTGATCCGTTACCCAAGCCAATTACGGTGCAAATACAATATTCGTTATCCCAGGATGTTCAACTCGAGTGAGACTCCTCGAAATCTTCCGGTTGGAAAATATATGCCATCTACAAGCTTCATCTAGAATGTGGACTTACTTTTCCTTTCTCTATGTTCTCTTTTGCCTCCTAGAATTTCATGGTATAAATATATGCCAGCTTCACTTAAATGCATCTTGATCATTTTTAGTTTCCTGGAGCTTTGCTCACATGAGAAAGCCGATCATTTGCTTCATATTCTCCAATATATATTCTACTTATCCGAAGTGTTGGAGTAGCTTGCTGTAATACTCATTCCAATGGAACGGTATAATCACGCTTGGATGATTGTGGTAAAAAACTTGCTTGGATATCGATGTAAGTTGCGTTACGTACGCTTTCCTAAAAGAGTAATTCGACCATATTACAGCCTTGGGTTACACAAATTCCCTTCGAGAATAAAACAATCGAGAATCTCTCATGTTCTAGACTTGAATCAGGAGATACTTTTGAGTACCTGTGTTTTTTGTTGCTACGTTTGTCTGAGAAATTCTATAAATTTCACTTGTGTTTTGTGTTTCTGTTTGTTGTTCCTCCTTACCATGCTTGTGTACGCATGCATTTATAGGGATCAAATGAAATTATGCAGCAGTTCATTATTCTACGAAAAGTCACGTAGTTATAATTATGAAACTATACATCTTTTCAGACAAATTTACTGAGTTATGCATGTTGCAACACCGTAACCAATACATCGTTCTTATTTCATCACAATCCTTTCAATGAAAGAATTAGGCATTGCGCACAACTACCATCAGAATTATAACAAATTCTGAAATGATACATCTTTCCACACTCCAGGACAAACCATGTTAGTCATTACCAACCATCGGCGGATCTAGGGCTGCCGCACCGGCTGGCCCGATGACGGAAGGCTATACTGTTCATTCCAGCCCCCGCCAGCCCTGCCCAGCCCCCGCCAGGATTCCGCCCTAGTTCCGCCACTGTTACCAACACAATTAATCTTTGTCCTATCAACAGTAAACACATAGATAGTTTATACAAGTGTGCACTCTACACCACC
>JAULKK010000001.1:5956879-5984117 GCA_032355705.1 Rubia peregrina | reverse complement strand
CGTAGAATCTAGCAGGTCCTCCAGTACAGACACCGGCGACTCCCACCATGGCTGAGTGTGGTACACATGCACCGCCGCAGCCCACACCGCGTGACCCATACGCACTGCTCTGACTGCCTCCGTCGACACCGCCAGCAGCTTACATGCCCCAGATGCATCCTGCTCAGCCACAAACACTGCCACCGAAACTCACGAGTCGCCACCCTCACACGCGTGTCCCTTACACGCACCGCCTGATGTTTCGGCGGTGCCACCGTCCATAGCCATATGTTGTCCACGCAGTCCAGCTCGATCACCGCCCTTGCCACACGTCAATTCTGAGGCCACCTTGGGATTTGAGCTGCCTGCATCCGGTTTTGTGCTCTCTCCAATTTTGGCTTCTTTTTCCTGACATTCGATGACGACTCGTTCTCGTACTGGCTCTTTATGGTACAAAGATTTTTCAAATTACGATAATTCTGGTTCATTGAGTGTTTTGTTTGCAAAGACTGAGTCTTGTAGTCATCGGTCTGCGGTCAATGATCCGGATTGGGTTGCTGCTATGGATTCTGAAATGAATACTCTTCGTGCTCAGCAAAATTGGGAGTTGGTTCCGCGTCCTCCCAAAGTAAATGTTGTCGGTTCCAAATGGTTCACTTGATCGCCACAAGGCTAGGTTAGTTGCTCAAGGGTTTTTTCAATTACCTGGTTTTGATTATGATCATACTTTTAGTCCTGTGGTGAAGGCTTATACTGTTTGTACTGTTTTATCCATTGTTGTCATACGCAATTGGCCCTTGCGACAGCTTGATGTTCAAAATACCTTTTTAAATGGTGTTCTTGATTTACCGGTTTACATGGAGCATCATGTTGGTTACAAAGATCCAATGTATCATGATCATGTTTGTTGTCTAAGCAAGGCCATATACAGTTTGAAACAAGCTCTCTGTGCTTGGTTTCAACGTTTTAGTACCTTTCTTGTTGGCCTGAGTTTTGTGTGCAGTTCTACCGATACCTCCTTATTTGTTTTCTCTCATGGTGCTTCTTTGTTCTATTTACTGGTTTATGTTGATGACATTATTCTCACTGGGAATGATGGTCAGCTCATTCGAAAGTTTATTGGTTGGGTTAATCAGGAGTTTAAGATTACCGATCTTGGCACATTGCAGTATTTCCTGGGTTTGGAGGTTGTCAGAACTTCCGATGGCTTATTCCTTGGGCAGGCTAGATATGCCAGAGATATTTTACTGCGGGCTGGCATGGAAAATGCATCGCCAGTTGCCATACCTTTTGTGGCCTTCTCGCAGCTTTCTAGTACTGCTGGCAAGCCATTTGGAAATCCTACACTTTATCGTTCTTTGGTTGGTGCATTGCAGTATTTATCTATCACGCGTCCAGACATTTCTTATGCTGTCAATACGGTCAGTCAGTTTATGCAGGCTCCCTCTGATGACCATTACCAAGCTGTCACAAGAATTCTGCGTTATGTTCGTGGAACGTTGCATTATGGTCTTCAATTTCGCAAGAATTCTTCCGCTTTTCCAGTTTTGGGTTATTCTGATGCTGATTGGGCTCGTTGTATTGAGACTCGTCGGTCTACTTACGGATATGCCATTTTCCTTGGTGGTAATTTGGTTTCTTGGAGTGCTAAGAAACAACCGACTGTCTCTCGCTCCAGCTCGGAATCAGAATACCGAGCTATGGCTAATACTGCTGCGGAGTTAGCCTGGTTGATGAATTTACTGCGTGATTTGCGTGTTTCTTCTCATGCACCGCCTGTTTTGCTGTGTGACAATAATAGTGCTCTCTTTCTTGCTCAAAATCCGGTTTCGCATAAGAGAGCCAAGCACATTGATATTGACTATCATTTTGTGCATGAGATAGTGTCTTCTGGCAAACTCAATGTTGCTCATGTTTCCATGGACATACAACTTGCTGACATGTTTACAAACGATTTACTTTGTCCTCGATTTGAGTTCTTGCGTTCCAAGTTTTGCGTTACAACCAGTCTCACGCTTCGCTTGAGGGGGGTAACAGAGATGTAAATCAATCAGAATTAGGTTAAGAAATGAATACCTTTTCTGATTGATTTTGTATACATCATTTTTCATATCTGTTTCTACTTTGTATACCCTTTGTACTCACTATATGTATGAATCCACACAGCCACAATTATTTGTAGATTTTACATTCTATCATACTCTTCCTATATAATTTCCTCCACCCATTTTAAATTTCTTTTTAAAATGCCAATTGGTTAAGTGCCAATAATTTTAAAGCAGAGGGAGTAAAAATTAGTGCGAGGATGAGCAAGTAAAGTGGGAGCTGGGGACCCAAAGCGGCGAAATTCTGAGTGATAATTATCAATATAAAAAATTGATGGAACACCATTGAGTCGGTACCCCTTCATTGAAGCACTGGTGTTGCTAGTGTGACATTGAGGCCATGGAAGAGTACTTGCTCCAGAAGGACCCAGAAACATCAACTAAAAAGCTGCATTTGGAAGCGAGCAATGAGCTCGAAGATATATTGTCCAACAATGAGGAACCTTTGCTGAATCGTTTACGGGTGGCTCTATGGATTGAACTCAGGCTCTTGTTTCTGTTGTCGGCGCCCGCCATCGCTGTCTACTTCATCAACTTCTCCATGTCCACCTCCACTCAGATTTTCTCCGGCCGCTTAGGCAACCTTGAACTTGCTGCATCTTCTCTCGGCAACAATGGAATCCAGTACTTTGCCTATGGTCTCCTGGTATTCATTTTCTCTCTTTTACAAGTATTTAACTGCAACATTTTAGAAGTATCGTAACACTTTTTTTTGCAATATTTATTAAAATGTCACAATATCTTATGTAGTGTTATTTAAACTTTTGAAAAGGGTTACCTGAATCTTGAAAAATGTTGCATTAGATCTAATGCAAAATCACCTAACATAATGCTTGTAGAAGTGTTACAATAGTTTCAATTTAATATTATTAGCGGTTAGAGCTACACTTTGTGAAAGTATTACATTAAGTAATTAAGTAGTGTTTCTTCATTCTATAGCATAATCCTCCCCTCCTAGATAAAAGTTTATAGTTTAACTTACTAAATAAAACTGGGTCAACTTCAATCTGAATTTCCTATTAATATAGTATTAAAAAACATTAACATGTGATATTGTTAGTTGTTTTTTCTTTTTAAAAATTATCAGTCAAAGCCGCTGGGAAAAGTGTCCACCAACTATTACAATAAGTGAAATTGTGATATATTGTTAGATTAATCATACATACTGTATACTATATTGTTTTCGTGGTTGATTATTATTGTTTGTGTAAATATGCAGCTTGGAATGGGAAGTGCGGTGGAAACACTATGTGGACAAGCATACGGAGCAAAACGATTCGAAATGCTGGGAGTATATCTCCAAAGATCATCCCTCCTCCTCTGCTTAACCGGCGTTGCCTTAACCGTCCTCTACGCATTCTCCAGACAGCTTCTTCTACTCCTCGGCCAATCCCCTCAAATAGCCGCCGCCGCATCCGTTTTCGTCTACGGTCTAATCCCCCAAATCTTCGCCTACGCTCTAAACTTCCCCATGCAAAAATACATGCAGGCGCAGAGCATAGTGGCGCCGAGCGCATACATAGCCGCAGTGGGGCTGATTCTGCACGTTGGTCTGAGTTGGGTGGTGGTGTTTAAGGTGGGACTCGGGTTGTTGGGCGCGGCGCTTGTTTTGAGCTTCTCTTGGTGGTTTGTTGTGGTGGCGCAGTTCGGGTACATCGTGACGAGTGACCGGTGCAAGGAGACCTGGACTGGTTTTAGCGTTCTGGCGTTTTCTGGGCTGTGGGATTTCTTCAAGCTGTCTGCGGCTTCCGCGATTATGTATTGCTTGGAATCTTGGTATTTTCAGAGCCTGGTGCTGTTAGCTGGGATGCTTCCCAATCCTGAATTGGCCTTGGATGCTATCTCCATCTGGTAACCCTGGTTATAAATGTTTCGCTTTGTCTTATTTAGGATTCATGCATGTCTTAATGATTAGAGCTTCTTGTATACCTCAAAGTAATGCAATAAGTTTCAAGTGACTCTTAACTAATTAACAAGACGAATTACTATTGTGATCGTTCGGGATGTTTTTAAACACTCTTAACCCCTGAACAAATAACTATAGAAGTGTCAAGCCGCGTCACTTCAGTTTAGCCAAACAGTAAAGTTTAACTTTTGTAGACATTTTGAGGGGCGAAATGTATTTTCACATTCGACCTAGAATTATTTGCAATTTAGAAGAATGTCTTCTCGAGCCGTGCGTGCGGCGCAGCGCGTGATAAATCTCAACTCGAATCTCATCACTGTCGATGACATCTGAATGGCTCAAGAAGACATTTCCACTCGGATCTCGCATGGCTCGAGAAGACATTCTTTTGAATTGCAAAGAATTATGGGGTTGAATGAGAAAAGACTTTTTTACCTGTCAAAATGCCAACGAAACCTAAACTTAAGTAATTAAAGATTTGACTAGACGAAAGTGACACGACTTAACACTTCTGTTAGTTTAGAAGTCAAAAGTGTTCAAAAATAAAATGGAGGGACGAAGACGAACAATGACAAGAGTTTAGGAATTACTGATCATTAACTAATGAACTAACGAATATGGAGTATGCCATGCAGCAACACGATTTCTGGATGGATTTTCAACTTCTCAAATGGATTTAATGCTGCAGCAAGGTAAGTTATATCCTGCTTCCCATCCACTAACATTAATAAAACATTTGTTTCATTAAAAAATTGAAGAGAAGAATGATAATCAGCGTGAGGGTGAGCAATGAAGTGGGAGCTGGGCACCCGAAAGCTGCGAAATTCTCAGTGATAGTGGTGAATTCCATATCTGCGGTCATTGCTGTTATATGCGCGTTGGCAGTGCTTGCAATTCGACATGACATTAGTTATGCCTTCACTCAAGGAAAAGCTGTTTCCGATGCTGTTTCAGATCTCTCACCTCTTCTTGCTGTTACCATTGTTTTGAATGGAATTCAACCCGTCTTAACAGGTACTTTAATTTTCTGATGCTGTTACCAACTTGTAATACATATCCAACACAAATTCTTCTATCTATGATCCAACCCTCTGTCTCGTCTCAAACTGCACGGAATCTTTTTCACGGTCTTAAATTAACATGTTTGACTATAATTATCTGTAACTATGTATAATAATGACACATAAAAAGTTGATATTATGTTACGATGAATCTAATGGTATCTCATATGGTAATATTATTGATCACATATATGTTCAAATATATGGTCAAAGTTTGACTGGAAAAAAATTCTGTGCAATTTGAACTGGGATAAAGGAGTACCTAAATAAGATTCAGGCGATACTTGTGTTTGACTAATCATGATTAGATAATGATAAAACTTGCCATAAAATTTACACACCTATTAAATATGGGTGTAAATAGAATCAAAGGGGGTGAAAATAGAACCACCCGGAACCAAATGAAGCATAGACCCAGAAATTAGGAAAGCTTCTTGAGGATTGGGATCCTAAAATTAATCATACTTTCTGTCCCGACCACACCTTTTGATTAAAAAATTTAAGATATATTTGGTCTTTGTATAGAAACTTGGTTAACATTTTCAAATGCACAATATTATCAAAATTCACCCGAGTACGATACTTAAACTTTAGTTAGATTAAGTCATTGATTTAGATTGTAAATTGTGTATGTGAATGGTAGATATATAGTAGGGAAGAGTTCAATACACTCCCTTATTTATAACCCATTTTTTACACCAAATCCTAACCATCCATCTAGTATAATATCAAGGTTGAGATTATTTTACTAAAAATAGATTTAATGAATGAGTTAGATTATACTAGATGGATGGTTAGGATTTGGTGTAAAAAATTGTGTATAAATAAGGGCAGTGGCGGATTTAGAAATTTATATACGGGGTGCACCAATTATATATATTGGTGGAGTGCATTAAATTTTTTTGTATTTGGGGATAATTGATGGGTGCATTATTTTTTTTAAAAAAAAATCAGGGGTAAAAATTTGTAAAAAAAATATCGGGGTGCATAAATCCGCCCCTGAATAAGGGTGTGTATTGAACCCTTCCTATATATATATATAGAGTTTCATATAATTGGGAATCTGAACTTGCCGCGTTGCTCATGTATGAAGGTGCGGCAGTTGGATGTGGATGGCAAAGCTTTGTTGCGTACGTTAATCTAGCATGTTATTATTTGGTTGGATTGCCTTTGGGAGTTGTCATGGGATTTTACTTCAAGCTTGGAGCAAAGGTAGTACTGTCCACGTCCCAGTTTAAATTAATCATCTTTCTACTATTGTGGTGTTACGACAAAATCATCATTTCAATACACTCTCTTCATATGCAACATTGAAATTTGTTACGATCCAATCTAGGCTTAATTAAATAGGAAATCACATCATTGCCATAAACTCAAGTCAAACTCTGATACCGTCTTAAATTTAAATAGTTCCCGAGCTTTCATCTAAGAGCAAACCCCAACAACTTTCTTATAATAAGAATTTTCATTTATTATAGAGATTTTACATAGTTTTTCATCTCCAATAACTTCCCTTTCTCATTCCCTAAAATAGAACTGTGATGAGATAAGACTTCATTCCCCATATTTGTAGAAAGAGAACAAGATTATAGGGAATGGAAATTGAATGCAATTTCAATTGAATGCATCAAATCATAATACAAATTCATTTTTCTATTAAAACTTTAAGTCTCATATTTTCCTCATTCTTCCGTTCCTATGAAAAAGTATCTTCGACTTCCAACAATTTCTTTTAGAGAAAACTACTACAATCTCAAACTCATATGGGACGCTGATTTATATTTTTGAAAGAATTTTTTCAATAATGATTTGTTTAGAAGATTGAAATTAATCTCTTTGGTTCATAGTTTATAATTTTTAATTTTTTTTGATATTGTTACTTTTAATTTCAAACCGGGTGAATATATATTAAAAAATACGAAAAGAAAACTAGTTTATAATTAACATATTTCAATTTTTTTATTATTTTATTTTTAAATACAATGTCATCATTAATCTAAAGTGTCACCAACAAGAGTGACTTTTTTTTGTTGAAAATCGAGTATAATATAAAAGAAAAAACTGATAAGAGTGACATTAGGTAAAGGTAAAACAAAGGGCAACTCTCATCTTTCTCACAAGAATTCTTATCAATTTATCATCCTCTCATCTTTCTCGCAAGGACAAATTCTAGGGTTTATTTAATATTGGTACACTTTATATATTGATATTATTTTGGCACATTCCAAATATAGCAAGATTAAAATTATTTTTATCCACTAATTTTACTTTTTCAATATTGTATTCGATTTGCTACACTCAATTGGAATCTTCTAAATTATTGTGTCCAAAAGTGAAGTGTCAATATTAGTTGAATGAAAGGAGTAACTTTTATTTCAAACTGGGTGAACATATAAAAATAATACGAAAAAATATTTTCTAATTAATATAGAAATTTTAGTTTCAAATCTGCTATATTGATTGTTTTTAAAAACTAACTTAATTTTTATAATATATTTTGAAGTGATTTTAAATGAACTCTTAGTTTTAAATGAAAAGGTAACTATAGTGTAATAAATGCTAGATTATGCAAAATAAGGAAGCTGTTGGAGTTGAGTTAAAAAAATATAGGAAATATTGTGTTTCATTCCTTATTCTAGATAATAGTTTAGGGAAGCTGTTGGACTTGCTCTTAATGATAAGTGGAATGATTCAATTTTTTATATGCTAGTCATTTTTCATATAAAGTGATGTTGTGAATTTTGTCTCATCAGTTGTCACAAGATGTATACTTTGAAGCTGCACACTTTGACATTCATCTGTTAACTCGAAAAATATTTGATCTTTAATATTTTTCATTAAGGATAAATAAAACTTTTGAAAATTTAATATTTTGAAATTATATGCTATAACGAATCTAACAAGGTATCACTCTGTAGTATTTTACCTATACATCAATTCAATCTTATGACAAAAGTTAAGAAAATTAGACTAAATAAATAGTTAAATTACAACTAAGACATAGAGAGTAACTGAATGTTGTTCAAAATTAAGAGTGTCTGGATTCGCTATGTTAAATGTTTCCATCTTGTGAAAAAACAACTATTTCAGAAGTTATAAAACAATGCAACAAACTTAGACATTATATTTTTTTAAAAGTAAACACTAATTCAGAATAGGTATATAGGCATCGATATTTTGTCACATAAGCACCAGTGTTTCGACCCTTTGAATACCGGTACCTAAATATGGCAGTTTTGGAATATAGATTTCCAGCACCGGTAATCAATACCGGTGCTAAGAAACACTTAGCAACGGTTGGGTATACTAGGGAAAATAAAAGTGAATCGAAGCTAAGATGGGGCACCTGTTGTGTGGTGGAATCGGTGTTAGTAAATAGGTGATCAATAAAAAAATCGGCTATTGAGAATAAACTCACCGGCCAGAACATGAAACCTGAAAATTCATAAAGAACAATAGGACGAACAAAACACAAACAAGAACCCAAAAATTCTTGTAAAAAATGAAAAATTCATAACCTCGACCTAGAAGTTCATTACATCTGAAAATACATTATAACTCATAATTCATGAAAAACCTAGTCCTAAACATCGATTAATGACATCAATTATCATAAAAACTAGAATCTAATCTCCATAATCCCAGAGAGAACATCGACGAACAAGAACCTGAGGTCAGACGTAGGGCTAAGGCGCGACCAGATGGGTGGTGCCGGTGAGAGCTGAAGCGTGGCGGATGTTTTGACTAAGGCGAGAAGGATCTGTGCTGAACTCAGAGTTTCTAGTGCAACTCGCAATCCGGGAAATGGCATCGGGGCTTGTGTGCCATGACGATGGAGGTAAAGATCGGAGTGTAGCTGTGAAGACAGGGACAGAGAAGAAAAAATAAGGGCTCAAAGGTGAAGCGATGGAGACAGCGGGCTGGAAGGTGTGCAATCGAAGCAGAGCGGAGGCGAGGAAGCATCGGAGATTGCGGCGGCGGATCTGGAGGAACCACTGTGGATTATCAGGAGAGGAGCAAGTGAGGGTTATTAGGAGAGAAGGCTTTTATATGAGTAGGATTTGGGACTTTGGGTGCTCTAACTTTGACCAAGTTGGGCTTAATGAATGAAATAAGTTCATTCATTTTTTTTAGTTAGGTGCTAAAATAATTCTATGTATAGGTCAAAACTGTGAATTTAACCCTGTAAAATTTGAAAGATTCAAACCTTATTATTTGGTCGAAAGTGCCAATCTAACCTTGGAAACTAAATTGTGGCCGAAATTCTTTCAAATGACCAGTATACCCTTTTCAAAAAATTGGAAAATAGGAAAAATCAATATTACCCTTTTGTCGTTTTCTTCTATTCTTCCGCAAAATCAGAAAACTCCCAAAAATCTTTTAAATAAAAAAAACCATCTCACCTTCTTCACCATCTCGTTTCATCATCTTCTTCACCATCTCGCTTCTTCATTGTCTTAACCATCTCGCTTCATCATCTTCTTCACCATCTCGCTTCTTCATCTTCTTGACCATCTCATTGCGTCTTCACTAAATCAAAAACTTCGCCGCTCCGACTAAACGTTGTCACGATGAGCTTGAGCGTCGCTACTCCGCTCTGCTCCAGATGAACGACGTTGCGCTTAGACTGGAAAAGGTATCTCTGTTGTCTCCTTCACCGCGAACGGTGTCACGGCTTGCAGTCAAAGTATGTCGGAGCTGATTTAGGGATGGGAAATTTTGGCAGTTTCCTAACATTGGCATGCGGTTTTTCTGAGATGGTGGTGGGCGATGGTTTAGAGGTGACTAGGGTTTTTGAGAAGATGGTGGGAGGTGGTGTTGATGTAGCTAGGGTTTCTGAGATGGTGGTGGGCGGTGGAGTTTTCTAGACTCTAGAACGGGATGGGGAATGGTGGCAGGTTATGGGAGACAGTGGCAGACGGTGGCGGGATGGTGTCTGGCAGTGGCAGGCGGTGGCAAGATGGTGGTGTGACGGTGGCGCTGGGTGGAGCAGCGGCGGTGGGTAAGGGTAAAATAGTTAACATAAATTCATTTTAAAGCTAACTAGTATTTTTGTCTTTTCAGATTATGTCCAATGCCTGAATTCGTTTTATTAACGCCAGAATAGTGCAATTTGGGTATATCGACACAATTTTTCATAAACTTAGGGTTAGAATTGCACTTCTATATTTTATAGGGTTAGATTAGCACCGTTGCCTATGTACCTATTTTCCAGTAGGGAAATATAATTAATTTAAAATTAAATATATGATAAACCATATTCAACTGTTAAAATAAAAAGTAATTATCTAAAAGTACAATGTTAAGTTACAAAATACGATTTTTTTTAAAAAGGGAAAACAATAAGCTCCGTCTCCCTAAATTATAGAATTTGGGTTACAGTTATGGCCGGTTGTGTGCGCAACAAACATTGCTAGTCTATTTGTTTTAAATTGAAAAACTAGATAACACTTTGCTGAGGATTCCTACCTATTACAAAGTGGATTTAGATTCCCACATGGCTCACACAAAGTGAGGTGAGCCTCCTATTTGAACTCCACGCCAACATCAACATGGTGTATAAAGAGTTATTCCACACAAACCTGGTGTACGCATAGAGACTTAAGACCATAAGTTGGCCAGGGGGGAGATCTTGAGTTGCGCTTGGTCAATAACACAATGTTCTGCTTGCCTTGGTGGCTCACTAGATGATGTTACGTAGAATGAAGTGGTCCCTCTAAATCGTCGTTATGTCCAGCAGTCTCGACCTCAATCTACCAGACAAATGTATTAGTTCAAGCCGGTGTCCCGACTTAAATAGTCACAGTAGCACACATTAGACTTGACATTTCTATCATATAAGCACAAAGATCTCTAATTCGAATCAATTTGGACCTTCAAGATATGTCGGTCTATCCCGGAATGTCCAACCTAACTATAGTATACTAATTTACCCTTTAAACTTAGAGGGTTTTGCCAAAAGTATGTTGTCTCGAATTAAAAAGA
Source organism: Rubia peregrina (assembly GCA_032355705.1). NCBI lineage: Eukaryota > Viridiplantae > Streptophyta > Magnoliopsida > Gentianales > Rubiaceae > Rubia > Rubia peregrina. The sequence goes on along the minus strand of JAULKK010000001.1, from coordinate 5,973,081 downwards.
CCAATATTTTAATGAGTAAAGTACTAAAATAATCTTGAGCTTAGGCTGAAAGTGCCAATATAACCATACAATCTCAGAAAGTGCCAAAATAACCTTTGACTCCGCTGGCATTTTAGTCAACATTTTGTTTGGCCTATTTCTGATGAAAAGACCATTTTTCCTTGCCATAAAAATTTAAAAAAAATGAAAAAGAGAAAACCCTTGTCTTCGCCATTTCTTTCTCACTCCGTTGCCAAAACCCTTTGACGGCTGCTGGTGGGAGTTTATCTCTTTCTGGTCTTTCTCGTTCCGTTTCTCTTTAGGCGGTAGTGGGGGTGGTGAATCGAAGACAGTAGTTGGGTTTCCTCCACCGAGGCTGAGTGGGGTAGGGTTTAAGCGGCGAGGTGGCTGTGGGGTGGGGCTTAGCGGCGCTAGGGTTTCAAGCAATGGTGGCGAGTGGGGAGAGGGAGGAGGAGGGTGGTGGGTTAGTTGTGGAGTCGGTTTCCGTCGGTTGGGCTTAACTGGGTGGGGTTTGAGGGGCGCTAGGGTTTCAAATAATGAGGGCGGCAGGGAAAGAGAGAGGGAAGTGCTAGGGTGTAGTTGTGGGGTGGGGCTGAGCGGCGCTGCAGTCTGAACAGCGCTAGGGGTTCAAACAGTAAAGGCGGCGGCGCTGGGGAGGATGAGGGCTTAGTGGCTCTCACGGCAGAGGGAGGGTTACGAGGTTACATGGAAGAAGGGTTACGAGGAAGAAGGGTTACGGGGAAGAAGGGAAGTGATAAGGATGGCCATCTCCGGCGTGGAAGGGAATTAGGTTTTGAAGAAGAAAGATAAGTTTGTCATAAAGGGTATTTTTGTCATTTTATTTTCTGGTCATAGCTGAATTCATTTGGTCAATACCGGAATTAGAGAGTTTGGCTATATCAGCACAAATTTTACGAAAGTTTGAGTTAGATTGACATATACAATAATTAGTTAGAGTTAAACTGACACTTTCTGAATTGCAAAATTATATTGGCACTTTTATTCTAAAGTTAAAATTATAAATGTATTTTGCCCTATTTTAATTTACAATCAAAGGCAAGAGTATAATATTATTCCACCGATCTTGAAAATAGTCTATCTTTCTCAAAATTAAGTCATATTAATATATTGAAGGAAATAGTACGCAATGACAAGTATAAATGTACGACAAATTCTAAGAAAATGCGGTTTTCCCATAAATTTTTGGACAGTTTACAGTGGATTTTATTTTATATGTTGTAATTTTTATAAAATTTAAATATTGTATTTTAAAAGTTGAAACAAATAATCTTATGAATTTGAATGTGAAAACATAAAAATATATAATGTAATTTTTTTTGATTTTTTTTCTAAATTTAATGTGTTATTTAACCAATACAATAAGGTAAAAAAAATACTCCCTCCGTCCCAACTCAAATTGCAATGCAATCATTATCACGCGCATCAAGAAATTTGTCTAATCGTTAATATGTTTAACTACGTATAACAACGTTAAACAAAAAGTTACTTTTCAGAAATTACTTGTTATGACGAATCCATCGTCGTTAAATACGATAATATTATTGTTTATATATCTATTCAAATATGTGGTTAAAACTGGACAGTAAATAGTGATATCTGGTGAAGTGTGCAATTTGATCTGGGACAGAGGGAGTAAGTGACATGTTAGGAGATTCACTCTAAATGTACGACACATTAAAAATTGGATTTTCTAATTTGATTTTTTTGTATGGTTCTTTTAGGGAATATGGTCAGGAATGTTGGGTGGTACAGTGATGCAGACACTTGTTTTGTTGTGGGTCACTCTTCGAACGAATTGGAATCATGAGGTACCTATTTCATTATTTTAATTAACATAAATATTTTGTATGTATATCAATATTTTTGTAAAATGTGGGAAGCTCTAAGCAAATTATTTAAAATATTTTATATAGATATCCAGTATTATTTTCCTTGAAAGTCTTAAATTTTTTCCAGTCTAATTTCATTGTTTCTATTTGTTTTTGGAAAGAACAAGATATTACTTAAAATTTTAAAGAAAGGTTAAGAAGATGAATCTCCCCATAGAGAAAATCCTTCAAATTAAATATGTTGTATCAACTAATGAAATTAAAGATCTCATTTTGGGTTTGCACACTACAACACAAATTTACTCTATTAGAACACTAAAAATGTTTTAATAAGTCTCTATTGGACTGTTTCATTAATAGTACACATCTAAAAGTGCTTTGTTATCGCGAATTTTTATAGATCTTGAGGCGTTATATTAAGTGATTCTATATACAAGATATAGGATTTTTTATGCATCCTATTATATTAGGTTACCTTTTAATGTCTTAGTTACATATGTATTGGAACATTTAAGCTATAAAAGTCCTATTATACATCTATTAGGACATTTATAAATTTCCTAATAATTTTGATACTGGGTCATTTTGTAATGTCCTAAATATATCTATATATATAATATAATAATATATTTATACATGGACACTTTTAATATGTATTACGCAACATTAGGACATTTAATTTTATAAACAAACTAGTATACATTTGTTAGGACGATTCTTATAAAAACGTCCTTATATAAGTGTCCTTATAGGTCTTTTATGTTGTAGTGAGAAGTCTTTATTCGAGCTATATTATATTATATATTAATTGATTCTCTTGAGATAGTTAAATTGAAAAAATAATATTTTTGATAATGAACCAATTGTCTGGGTAAAGAGAGTTTTTGAGCGTGAATATGTCAAATGCTACATAGAATAAATGTAAACCCTCTGAATACTTTAATTAACTATCCAATACTTAATTAACTCTCTAAAATATGAACATGTAATTTTATTAATGACACAAGATGCCTATATATAGGCAATATATACAGAATCACAAATGGAAAAACATTCTAACTAAGGCATACAAGATATACAAGAATATTCAGAAAATATCTCCTATACTCCTCCTCAAATTGGAGCATGAGGATCCCGAATGCCCAACTTGCTAATTAAAGTCTGAAAGGACTGTCGACCAAGCGCCTTAGTAAACAATTTTGCTAGCTGATTAGAACTACCAATATGATAAGTAACCACATCACTAGACTGGACCAAATCATGAACAAAATGACAGTACGTTTTAATGTGTTTCGTCCTCTCATGAAACACTGGATTGGCTACAATATGAAGAGCTTCTTGACTATCACAGTATAAACGCATCAGACTAGAATGAGAAATACCCAATGATCGAAGAAAAACTTCAGCCACAACAATTCACAACAAGCAACTGCCATAGCTCTATACTCAACTTCAGCCGAAAAATGAGAAACAGTCGGTTGTTTCTTCATCTTCCAAGAAACCAGAGATTCACCAATCATTACAAAATAACAAGTCAAAGATCTCTTAGTAATGAGACATGTCGCCTAATCAGAATCACAGAACGCTGTAAGCTGAAGTGAACACTTGACAAAAACAAACCTTGGCCAGGATGACTCTTAAGAAAGTGTAACACACGCATGACAGCCTGCCAATGTGCCAAACGCGGCTTTTTCATAAACTGAGCCAATGTATGAACTGAATAACTAAGCTCCAGACGAGTGATGGTAAGATGAATGATCTTCCCAACTAGACTCCTGCACTGCACCGAATCATCAAAGAAAGGGCCATCATCTCATGCCAAATTGTGTTGTGTTCTATGGGAAAATCAACGAGTTTTTTCGCCAATAACCAAGTGTTTGACAAAATATCCAGAACATATTTCTTCTGAGATAGAAACATGCCATCAGGGCGATGAGCTATCTCAATTCCCAAGAACTATTTGAGAGCACCAAGATCCTTCATATGAAAACAGGAGCACAAACACTTCTTGAATTAATCCATCATCTCAAGGGATGAACCAACAATAATAAGATCATCAACATAAACCAGAACATGAAGAGACACCCCATCACGGAGATAACAAAACAGTAAGTAATCTGCCTTACTCTGAACAAAGCCAAAGACACAAAGAGCAGCAACAAGATTTGCAAACCGATTCCGCGAAGCTTGCCGAAAACCATAAAGAGATTTGAGAAGCTTGCAAACCAAACCAGATGTCAGTAAAGTGTAACTCGAAGGCGGACACATGTACACCTCCTACTCAAGATCACCATGGATAAATGCATTGTGAACATTCATCTGATGCAAATCTCATCCACGAATAACAACAATAACCAATAAAAGATGAATTGAACTCATCTTGTCAACTGGAATAAATATCTCAGTAAAGTCACTGACCTTAATCTGACGATTACCAAGAACAACCAAACGAGCCTTGTACTGCTCAATAGAACCATCTGACTTGAACTTAGTCCGATACACCCACTTGCATCCAATGGCTATTTTTTCCAGGTGGAAGAGGAGAAAGAACCCAAGTATTATTCCGTATGAGTGCATTAATCTCGTCGGAAAAGGAAGCACGCCAATGAGGATGACGAGAAGCATCAGTATAAGTAACTGGATCCGCAATATTTGTAACTGCAGCTAAAAATCTAGAATACGAAACTAAAAAATTATAATAGGAAACATAATCAGCAATAGGATAAAGAGTATGTGAGGAAAGTCTAGTAGCTGACGATGAGATAGCAGCAGAAGAGAGATTTATCGAGCGAGTAGCGGTGTAGATGTAGTCTTTAAATTTAACCAGAGGCTGACAAAGACGAGTGCTCGACGGACGAACTGACCGAACTAACTTTATCAGCAGCTTAAACGGCTCGGGAGCAGGCAATTGATCAGTGGACGCTGCATGGTCAACGGACGGAGGCTGGTCGATGGACGAAAGCTCGTCGGTGGATGACATGCAGTGATAACTGGAAATCAGAGGGGGATGGTCGCAACTTAGGGTGAGCTGGCCGTTGACGGGTCTGGGGTGGCGGGGTTTCCAGAATCTGAGTTGGCAGCTTTAGCCGTGTTCGAGGCTTGGAATCTAGCACCGGCTCCGGGATGAAGTCGTCATAAAGAACAGGTGACTGTAATAGCAATGGGTCAGCAGGAAACTTCTTCCTAGAGACTGTTGTAAATGAAAAATAATCTTCATAAAATATCACATCCCAACTGTCAAACAGAGTGTGAGACTCCAAGTCATAAACACGCCAGACCTTCTTGTCAAATGGATAGCCAAGAAAGACACACTTTCGACTTCTAGATGCAAACTTATATTACAGCCGTGGAAGCTGAGAGGCAAAGCACAGGCAACTGAAGACACAAAGATGGTTGTAGGCTGGTGCGCGACCGTACAGAAGCTGATGAGGTGATCGTCCATCTAACATAGGTATTGGTGTGCGGTTGATAAGGTAGGCAGCTGTAAGTATACATTCTCCCCAAAAGTCAATAGGTAAGTGAGATTGGAAACGAAGAGCACGCACAACATTTAAAATGTGTATGTGCTTGTATTCCACTCGCCCATTTTTCTGAGGTGTGTAAACTATGAATGTCTCAAAACGACCCCTTTCTCTGAAAATAATGATCTGAGAGGCAGGAATTTGGTTCCATTGTCTTCTCTAAGCCATTGAACAGAAAGACGGAACTGTATTTGAAGAAGTGCAAAGAACTCCTTCATCTTCAATGATACTTGAAACTTAGAAACTAGTAAATAAACCCAAACAACTTCACAATAATTATCAACTATAGCTAAAAATGAAAATACTCCACTAGTAGAAGGTGAACCATAAGGCCCCCAGACATAAAAATGTATAAGTTCAAATAAATGACTAGATTTCGCAGAACTAACAGGAAAACAATGTCTAGACATTTTTATTCTCTATGGCAGACTGAGCAAGGAATAGTTTTTATTAATTTTCCTAGTATTTAAAAAAATAGCTGAGATAGAAGACAACATCGAAGGGGATGGATGCCCAAAATGTTGATGCCACAATATAGAAGAAGACACTGATGCAGCAATAGACAATGACGACAGCTGTATAGATCGCGGAACTCCCAATCCGTGCAACCAATAAACCACTCCTCGCTGTTCACCCCAGCCAATTGCTTTCCTCGCGCTGATATCCTGTAGTATAAAAAAATTCTGACAAGAAAAACAAGACATTTTAAAGCTGCAATAAACTTGGAAAATGATAACTAATTGCATCGTAATGCCGGAATAAATAAAACATGGTCAACGACGATATCTCCAAATCAAAGTTTGTCATGTTCAACATCAGTAGAAACAGATCCATCGGGTAGAATAACATCAACATTTGCCACATGTTCAACATCATAAAGAAGACCCTTGTTGTATGTCATAAGGTAGGAAGCACCAGTATCAAGAATCTAAGGTAAAGTAGGCTTACCTGACATATTGTCAGAAGAATTAAACTTAGAGAAAATGTTTAAAACTGTACTTAATTGCTCCTCAGATAGTTCTAGGCCAAAGGCTGACCGATTAGATTTGATGACAACGGCGGCAGCAACACCCGCTAGTGGAGTAGCGGAGGTGGTGCACGCTGGGCGTCTCCGACAAATGGCGTACTAGGTGGGGTGCGAGGCTTAGGATTGGTGATAGTCTTCGGGCCTGATGCAGGGGGTCGATTCTAAGTGAACCACTCCGGATATCCAATGATACGGAAACATGTAATAACATCATAACCCTTACGACCACAATGAGTGCTAAGAAGATTTCGATGATTAACGCCAGCGGCAGGGGTACTTCCTGGGAGAGGTGGAGGCTGTCTTCGAACCAAAGTAATTCGTCTGACGAAGGGTAGCAAAAGCCATAGTGTCTCCTGAGGTAATACAGTCACGGGCTGAGATGACAGTCTTCTAACACTCCTCCTGAGAAACAAGCGAGTACACCTTGTCCAGTGAAGGCAAGAGATCCTATGTAAGAGTGTAAGAGCGAAGACTGGCATAACCAACGTCCAAACCAATCAGAAATTGATGAACCATCTCCCTCTCAGTTCAACCTGAACAATAGCTGCAACCAGACAAGCAACACAAGTACGTGCATGCATGTAAGCAAGAAAATCATTCTAATGCTTCTTGGAACGAATAAAGTAAGCGTTAATAGCCTGGCCATTCTGATGATAGTTGTAAATGTCTGCACGAATCTGACACATACGTGGGCCATTTCCAACTGAGAAACGCTGATGGAGATCATCCCACAACTCCTTAACCATATCATATTAAGTAAAATCAGAACGAACAGATGGATCGAGTGTCTGAGCGATCCAACCAATAAGCATAGAATTTAAACTAGTCCAATCATTAGTAAAAGGTTCACCAGACAAAGGCTTGGTAATAGACCGGTCAAGAAAACCAACCTTACGTCTAGAATTAAAAGCATAACAAATAGAAATATTCCAATCATTATAATTATCGCCCTTCAAAATCAAACAAGTAATAAGAAAACCGGTGTGATCTGGTGAATGAACATAGTATGGATGCGATGCTGGCAAGGCGGAGAAATCTCCAGCATAACGATAGAGATTGGAGGGAGCCAAAATCTTAGTGCCGAGGAGTTGTTGACAGAGAGCATGATGGAGGATGGCTGCGTTGTCGTTGGTCGGCGGTGGATCAGCCACGACTGCCGGCAAATCAGTGGTGACGACGACTGATGTGGCGGGGCGATGTGCTACTCAGTCTCGGCATCAAGGGTTTCTATCTAGACTTGATCCGGTGACTCCATTGGACAAAGGTGTGGTGTGTGAACTGATGCGGCAGCATGTGGGATCAGCGAGAGCTGGAGGCGGCAGCGCGTGTCGACGGTGTGTGAAGAGAAGCGGTGGCGGCGGCGGCCCTAGCTTTTCGGCAGGGGCATTGGTGGTGATCATGGCGGCGGTGGTCGGAGAAGGGAGGGCAGCAGTGAGGACAACAAGAGTTTTTATGTGTGAAATATTTTCAAGGTTCTCAGGATTTTGGCTCTGATACCATGTAAAATATGAACGTGTGATTTTATTAATAACACAAGAGGCCTATATATAGGCAGCATATACAGAATCACAAATGAAAAATAATTCTAACTAAAGCCTACAAGATATACAAAAATAATCACAAAATATCTCCTACAAACTGTTTCAATATCTCCATCACTATTAGGATGATATTCAGTGGTGAACTACAATGTAAATCATAGTTTAAGGAATAACTATTTATAGAAATTATTTGGTCAAAATGTTAGAATAGATTTTTTCGTGTAAATATAGTTGAGGAAGTCTCTTGAAATGTGGCCTATTATTAAGTTATGGAAAATTCGCTGCATTTTGTCACTTATACACTGAATTTGTTAAATTACATACTAAATTTAAAAATTATTTTTTATGTATTCACATTTAAATAAATAATATTACTTGTTTTAAGTTATAAAATACAATATTTTTTTAAATTACAAATTTTAAGGTAAAAAGTTTAGGGGGGCTATCCAAAAGCTCATGCCACCTTTCCTGAAACTTTCCCCAATATAATTTATCTATAAAGAGTGTAGAGTTACCAATCGAATAAACCACAATTATTCTCATTATTCCGTGCACTCTTTATATATGATTTATATTTATATTCTATTGTAACCCTATGCCCTAATAATAAAACTTTTGTCTGTCACTAGTTATATATACTACCAGTAAGACTTTGTATTTTATATATATTTATGAAAGATTGAGTCTCCTAACATGTGGCATGTTCATAAGTTTATGACAGTCCTCTATATTTTTTAACTAATACATTGCATTTGTTAAGTTACAAACTAAAATTTTAATTTTTAATATTATATATTTTTATATTTTAACATTCATACATTATTACTTGTTTTAAATTTTAAAATAGAATATTTAATTTTTATAAAAAAATTATAACATTTATGTTAGGATAGAAGAATTGAAAAATATTATAGTTGATTCTTAAGTGATTCTAGTAGATATTCCAGGGGTTAGAGTTTTAGGATAATTCAATATCTTGGTACATTGTACTCTATATATTTTCATTTTATCCTATGATATAAACTATCGGGAAATTCACTCTATCATGGTATCAGAGCATTGATCCACTTACCTTTTTTTTCCTTCCAACTACTTTGGAAATTACTCACTCTCCCTCTAGGCCAAATTATCTAACCAATTTGGTTACAATTCCATACTTTCTGGTCTCTTCCATCCTTATCATCTAATTTCCCGTTGACTACCAAATCATATATCCAGCATATACTTTGTGGACCAGTCCCTATCATTTTCAGTCCCTCTCGTCCTTTTCACTGGTGGCTTCTTCAAATTCAAAACTGCCTTATACCATCCTTATTCACATGCTCAGCATCAAATTGTATTATGATAATTATATGCTGTGGAAAACTCAAGTTCAACATGTGCTCCGCTCCCAGAATTTATTTGGTTTTCTTGATGGAACTTTTCCATGTCCTCCACGCAGTTCGACTGGTTCTTCTTCTTCTTCGTCGGGTTCATCGACAGGTGGGTCTTCTTCTGCCGTGACTCCACCACTCAATTCCTTCGCCAACGTTGTCACCGGTAGTTTTCCGCTCAGGTCGAGCCTGCATCCTTCTTCTTCCACCTCGTCGGATGTTGTTTCCAATGACTACCAGGCTTGGCTGGCTGAGGACCAGCGTTTGTGTGGCCTTCTTTTCTCATCCCTCTCACAGGATGCAATAACATAGGTGGTAAGTTGCACTACTTCCCATCAAATACGAGACACTCTTTCCGGCATTTATCAACCGAAGAGGAAATCCGGGGTGCTCAATCTCAGGGTTCAGTTTCTTAGTATCCGGCACACGGGTTCTGTCCACAAGCTTCATCTCTGGTTCAAGAGCATCTTTCACGGGCTAGCGGCGATGGGCTCTCTAGAGACCAATGACGATCAGGTTCTCTGGTTCTCACTGCACTTGGATCAAAATTCAAAGAATTCTTAGCCCCGCTCTCCATCGTGTTCTGACGCCATGGTACGTTGACGTGGTTGCTTAAGCTGAGAACCACAAAAGTTTTATCCAAAATATTTTTGGTCTCGGTTCATCTCCGCTCATTCAGCAGCACCCAATTGCGTTCGTAGAGTTAGATATGCCTTCTTATGGTTACGCGTTGGCTCACACGCCGAAGTGTGGGGGTGGTGCTTTTGCTCAATGTGCCGCCAACGTTCTATCCGTCGTTGGACAGGTAGACACTCTGGTCGTGATTTTGGAGCTTCTTGGGGCCGTTGTAGTGTGCTTCAATGTCAGTGGTGTGGTATAAATGGTCACATTGCTTCCTCCTATTTTTGTTTGTTTCCACCATCTCTCCAACCAGATTCGGCTAATATAACTGAGTCCGTTCAGTCCTTACAGTTGGAGCCCAATTCACGAACTTTGGATTGGTACATTTATTAAGGCACCACTAACCACATGAGTTATTCTACTTCACCATTAGAAGTTGTCACTCCTTATTGGGGTAACTCTTGTGTTTTTGTTGGTAATGGTACTATTATTCCTATTTCGCATGTTGGTGATACTCAGATTACTCATGCATTACTTTTTTCTGATGATTTAGTTGTTCCCCATATTACTAAAAATGTGCTTTCCATTAGCAAGTTAACTCGAGATCTGGGTGTTCTGATTTCTTTTGATGACCGGTCCTTTATTATTCAGAACAAAGTCACCAAGGTGATAGTGGGCAGGGCCACTGTGAGGATGGTCTCTACGTGCTGGATTGAGGTGGAGCTACATTGTTTTCATTCATTCATAATAAGAAGGGACAAACATCATTCGAGCTCTGGCATGCTCGACTGGGTCATGCACCTCATAGCATTATTTTTGCTTTAATTAAATCTGGTTATTTATCTCTTTCTGCTTTATTGCCTACACCACACCCTTGTGCCTCTTGTGTTATGGAAAAGGGTCACAGTAAGTCATTTGTTGAGAACCCTAAACGTACTTTTCTTGCACTAGATTAGTTTCATTGTGATTTGTGGGGCCCAGCTCCGGTTTTATCTGGAAATGGTTTTATTTACTAAGCTTTTTGGATGATTTTTTGCATTTTCTTGGCTATATCCTCTTCGCTTCAAGTCCAACTTTTTTTTAATGTTTAGTTGCAATTTGAGGCCTTGGTCGAGAACCAATTCTCTTCTCGTATTAAGGTTTTTCAGAGTGATGGTGGCACGAAGTTCCTTAATACTTGCCTTTGGTCTCACTTTTCCTCCAAAGGCATCCGTCATTAGGTGTCTTATCTATACACCCTAGAACAAAATGGTTGGGTAGAGCTCAAGCATTGCCAAATTGTGGAAATTGGCTTAACTATATTTTTTCAGTCCCGCTTTCCGCTGTCTCACTGGGATGATGCTTTTGCTACTGCTATTCACACTATAAATTAGCTTCCCACGCCAGGTCTACGAGATGAGACTCCTTACAGTGTTCTTTTTTGCCGGCCCCCAATTTACTCCAACTTCCATCCTTTCGGTTGTAGAGTTTACCCCTTTGTCCATCCTTATGCGTCTCACAATTTAGCAGCATGCAACATTCCATGTGTTTTCCTTAGCTACGGTTCCTAGTATAAAGGATTACATTGCCTTGATCTTTCCACTGGTCGAGTTTATGTCACTCGACATGCTCAATTTGATGAGCTCTGCTATCCATTTGCCTCATCCGGATGTTTTCACATTTTTGGACCTAGAATCCTCTTCCCCTGCGCCGCCAGTGTCATCAGATTTTTCCTCCACTAGAAACCATTTTTTGTTTGTCCCGACTCTGATATCTCTGACCTACCACTAGCTTCTCAGACTTCTATGCCTCCGTCCCCGGCTTTGGCCATTGCCCCATAGTCACCGGCCACGACATCTCCTTCTTTGGATCTCACTCTGATTCCCAGTTCACCGAGTTCAGTTGATTCCCCTATGCCTACTCCACCTCGTACTCATCGGATGACCAGTACAACGATTGATGGATCACGACGTCTTCCCTCTTTTTCTGACTATGAAGTCACTGGCTTTCAAGCTGCCCTTGTCGCTCACACTGAACCTCAGGATTACCGTGCAGCTATTTGAGATCCTCGTTGGGTTGCTTCCATGGATGATGAAATGAATGCTCTTCGTCATCAGCATACTTGGGACTTGGTACCCCGTTCTTCAAATGTGCATGTCGTGGGCTCTAAATGGGTTTTTCATCTCAAGTATCATCTTGATTGAAGCATAGGGTTTCTCTCATATTCCAAGGTTCGACTTTGACCACACTTTCAGTCTGGTAGTCAAAACCTCCTCGGTTCTCACGGTTCTTTCCATTGCTACCATACGTCGATGGCCTCTTCATCAACTGGATGTTAAGAATGCCTTTCTGAATGGTGTTTTTGATGCTCCAATTTATATGGCCCAATCTGTTAGTTACAAAGACCCTACTCGCTCGGATCATGTTTGCTGGTTGTGAAAAGCTATCTTTGGGCTCAAGCAAGCTCCCTGTGCTTAGTTTCAACGGTTTTGTTCTTCTCTGCATCTGCTGGGTTTCTCAAAAGTTCTGCTGATCCATACTTGTTTGTTTTTTTCTAGTGGAGATACTTTGTTGTATCTTCTGGTCTATGTCAACGATATTTTTCTCACCGAGAATGATCCTTCTACCATACATCAGTTTATTTCCCACACCGATATTGAGTTCTCTATTAAGGATTTGGGTTCCTTGCATTATTATCTGGGCTTAGAGGTTAAGTCGACTTCTTCCGGATTGTTCTTTGGCCGGGAAAAGTATGCTCGGGATATTTTGACCCGTGCTGGGATAACTGATGCTGCCAGTGTGTCCACGTCATTCCTTTTGCAGTCTCAACTTCACAGTGCTACTAGTGGAACGTTTTCAAATCCCACACTTTATCGATCCTTGGTTGGTGCTCTCTAGTATCTTACCATTATTCACCCAGATCTTGCTTTTGCAGTTAACTCCATCAGCCAGCACCTTTAGAACCCTCGTGATGATCATTTTGTAGCGGTTACACGTATCCTTCGCTATGTTTGCGGTACCATCCATTATGGTATATTTTTTTAGTTCGGATTGATTCTCTGAGGTCCCGGGTTACTCTGACGCTGATTGGGTAGCTGTCTTGAGACTCAGCACTCAACGTATGGCTATGTTGTATTTATTGGTGGCAATCTCGTCTCCTGGAGTGCCAAAAAATAACCAACTGTCTCCCGCTCCAGTTTGGAATTAGAGTATCGAGCATTGGCTAACAATCCGACAGAGGTTGTTTGGCTATCGCATCTTCTTCAGGATCTTTGTTTTCCGCTTTCTGGAGCTCCTTTTCTGATTTTTTATAATAACAGTGCCATATTTCTGGCTCAAAACCCAGTTGCTAACAAGCCGGTAAACACATTTACATCGACTATCACTTTGTTCGTGGGTTAGTGGCTTCTGGCAATCTTCGTAATCGTCATGTCTCTACTTCGCTCCAGTTGGGTGATATCTTCACCAAAGGGCTTTCTCCTCCCCTTTTTGAGTTTTTCAAGTCTAAGCTTTGCATCTTGGGACATCCGGCAGTTCGTTTGAGGGGGGGTGTGGTGTTAGGATAGAAGATTTATAAAATATTCTAGCCGATTCTTAAATGATTCTAGTAGATATTCCAGGGGTTAGAGTTTTAGAATAACTCAATCTCTTGGTATATTTTACTCTATATATTACTATTTTATCCTATAAAATAAACTATAAGGATATTCAGTCTATCAATTTAAAATAAAAATGCAATTAACTGTTTATAAACTTATGAACATTTCACGTTTACTAAGACATTCTCTCCATGCAAAATAGAGCACTGTGACTAGATGTGCAATAAGAGGGTGTGCCAATTTGACTTTAGTTTATATATGGAATAACTGAAGCATTTTTCACTAAACGGAGTCCGAGAAGCAAATTCATTTTTCCACTGGTTTCATTTGTCAGATATCATAGTTGATGTTAGAATGACTTGTATACGTTAAATCTAACTTGTTAATATTTCCCATCCTTACGAACTTCTTCAAATGCCAAAATTTTATCAGGTTTTTTCGGTTTCCATTTTCTAAGGCTCTAAGCCATTTCTTGCAGGTTTATATAGCTAAGAAGAGATTGGACAAATGGGAGGACAAGGATAAAACTGCTATTCATTGCTGAAAAAAAGAATGGGAGTAATATATATGGGGGCAAATGCTTTACTGCAAATTAGTAAAATCCACATGGGTTGATTTTCTTCTGTGAGTTGAAACCCAAATTGTTTTTATGATGTGTGATATGTTTAAACTTAGAAGGTCTTATTTAAGCATAACTTTTTTACTATTAATTGATCGTGATTTTAGTCTCTTACAAAGATAATCAAAACCTTGGGATTTAAGGCTCGTTATCAAATTGGCTCTTTTAAGTCAAAGTATATGCACCAATATGGTAGAATAATGCAGTATGGGAAAAAACTCCCATAGCCACCGGTATCTTGTCGCATAGGCACTGGTATTTTGAGCCCTTGAAATATCGGTGTCTAAGTGACCAGATGCTAAAACGTAGTTTCATAGGTATCAGTAAGCGGTACCGGTTCTACAACTGTACATTGTAGCACCGCCTACTTAGGCATCGGTATTTTGAGGGGTCAAAATACTGCTGCCAATGCGCGTTTGAATCGGTGCTAGAAAATAGACGATCAATAAAAAAATTGGCCAATGAAAATAAACTCACCGGCCATAATATGAAACCCAGGAATTCATAAAGAGCTATAGGATGAATAAAACAAAAAAAGACCCCATAAATTCATGTAAAAAATCTAGAAAATTCATTACTACAACTCAGAAGTTCATTACATATATCTGAAAATACATAACAGTCCACACTTCATGAAACAAACTAGACCTAAACATAGACTGACAACATCAATTACTATAAAAACTAGAAACTCATCTCCATAAACCCTAGATTTCATCAACGAACCAAAACTGTGAAGGTGAGATAAGAAGTAAGGGCTAAGGCGTGGGCTAATGTGATGGTGGTGCTGAGAGCTAAGGCGCGACAGATCTTAGTTGATACTGACGGCGATCGGAGTGCGGGAGATGGCATCAGGGCTGATGCGCCGTGGCGGCGGAGATAGCGATCGGGGCACAACGCAGAGATAGAGAAGAATAAGGGCTCGAAGATGATGCGGCGGAGACAGCAAGCTCGAAGATGATGCGGCGGAGACAACAAGCTCGAAGGTGTGCGACCAGAACATGGCGACGGCGGAGAATAGTTGAAGACATCGACGACGGATCTGGAGGAGCCGATATGGATTATCAAAGAGGAGGAAGTGAGAGTTATCAGGAGAGGAGGGTTTTATATGATTAGGGTTTGGGTGCTCTAACTTGGCCAAGTTGCATTTTTTAAGTACCTAGAACCTATATGGAAACCGGTGCCTATGGTGATCATACATGTGCTAGATATTTCAAACGCAGCTGTGTGATGCTACTTTAAATGGGCGGTTTAATTTTCTTTCCACCTGTGAACAGAGAGAAGAAAAATATTCTAAGTACCTAGAACCGGTATGGAAATAGGTACCCATGGTGATGACACCGGTGCCTATGTTTTCGAAAGCAGCTGCATGACGCTGCTTTAAATGAGCATTTTAATTTTTTCCCTCCCGAGAGAAAAGAGAAAAAAAATATATTCTAAGTACATAGTAGCAGTATTCTGACATTACCTATGCTAGTGCAACCAGTGCTCATAAAAAACCAAAAAAATGGAGGAAAATTCAAAATTTTCATTTTCCCGCTACACAGTAACACCGGTATAACTAAGAAACAATGCAGGTGCTAGTGAATTTTCCTTCTAAGTTAACTTTTTCATTTTTACAATTAGGTCCACATAATAAATTTGGAGGCGGAGAATCACAGAAATAGAAAAACTAATATGCAATTAAATAAGAGATGACTAGGTTATTGAAATTTTTGCTACAATGGGAGAGCATAAGAGCTCGTAACATAATTCTCGGAAAATTACACTATGACCCAAAATCGTGTTACCCCATTACCCATTGCTCCAAAATACACAATTTTTGTTATTCTTTCCTATATATAGAAATTTAAAATAAATTATTTTTTGATGAAATGTTTGAAAGCGCTATTACATGTTTTGGAGTAAGTTATGGTTGATTACTTAGAAAATACAAAGTGAAATCAGAAAGGATTATGGATATGTTTTTATGTCCGGTTATCGATAAATATTCCTTTATGGGCATGAAAAATACATTGGAGCTTATATGGTAGGATCACGTTCGAGCGGATTTCAAATTTGAAGTTACGAGT
>JAULKK010000001.1:5897473-5913629 GCA_032355705.1 Rubia peregrina | reverse complement strand
AACCAGCTATGACCGGTTTGGGTATCATTCTGGAACATAAATGTAAATCCGGGTACCATAATGGCGCATTTTTAAAAGTTGGGTACCAAACTGTGAATTTCGATTAAAAGTGGGTACCATTTTGGACAATTGCTCGTAAAATTTGGTATTGTATACTTCCATAATTTAGAACATTGATTAATAATTAGATAGAATTTATCCCAAAATGATAATTATCTTTTTTTTTCTCAAATATTTACCTTGTAGTTTTACCATATTCAATCCTAGTAAAATCCATAATTAAAATTTTAACACCCAAGTGAAACGTAATTGAATGATTTTAAAATAAAGATTTTAAAATTTCATGGTATTTAACAATTTGTTGATAACTAATAATATAATATGTTAATTGTATATTAAATTAAACATCTATAATAGTATGTATGTTTTTTCATAGTCACAATAATTATAAAAATTCACACATTCAAATATGAACAACATTTACTATAAGTTTCATATTCAAAATAGATGAAAGAATTTTCAAAATAAAAAAGATTTGAATGGAGTTGAAAGTAGACGATCTAAAATTATTTGAGTTGAGTTGATTGGAGCTGAAAAGAGTTGAGTTGACAAGAGTTGAGAAAAACTGAGTTGAGTTGATTGAAGCTGAGATGAATTAAGAAGAGTTGAAAAAAGTTAAGATGAGATTGTTGGAGGTGAAATAAGTTGAACTTGACAGGACTGTAGTGCTAGCCTGCTAGGTGGAAAACTGAGCTAAAATTGAAGTAGAATTTATGAAGAAGATGAATAATTCGAGATCACCATGAATGCAATCCTCTTTATTGGTCCATGTACTGGTGGTATCAATGGTCCTAAAATGTGAAGCAGAGGGGCAGCTCACAGCCTATGGCAGCCTTCTTATGATCAAATCATACGATTCCAATCCCATCGTTCTTCCCAGCCATCTGATTTTTGTAACTCCTTATAAGCCATCCATGCTCTACTTTTATGACTTCTTTTTATGACCCACTGCTGAACTGAAAGATTTTTATGGCCTGCGTTTTCCAACTAGGGATCCTTTTAGGTTAGGCGTCTTTGGTTTTGAACTAGGGGAATTGGAAATCGGATTCCCTCGTGTTTATAAGAAATGAATATTCGAATGATTATTTAAAATACGAGGGAATCAGATCGTGTAATAAGGTGTGTTTGAATGTAAAAAATATAACAAATATTACTCTCGATTTTTCAAAAGTGCTAATACAACCCTTGCTAGCACTAACTTACCTGATATGAATCTCCTTCCGAAAATCCTGGATGCAGAATTTTGAAGAAGCACTCTTAATGAGGGTTGATTGAAGCACCTTCTTGAAATCACCTTATATGAATCCCCTTCCGAAAATTCTGGATGCAGAATTTTGAAGAAGCACTCTTAACGAAGGTTGATTGAAGCACTTTCTTGAAATCAAGAAGACACGGGCAAAATCTAGTTAAGAACACAACTTTATTATGATCTTCACTAACACAATGGCCAAATTCCACTTAACTCAAGCACTAGTTGCACCAAATTAACACAAAGAATCCAACGATTCTAAGCACTAATCGATAATGGACAAACATAACGGTTTAACGCTTAATAAGCAAAGAGTATGGACTCAAATTTTGAAATATATGATTGATAAAAGTGTAATTAAAATGTTGGAAGACATCCCCTATTTATAGTGCATAGGCCGGTTCCCATTAATAGAAAGAAGACGGGTATTGGTAACTCCTGTCAAAAACTTGAATGAATTATGACAGTTTTAAGAATCTAAAACCTTATCAAACTAAACTTCTTAATTTAACCTAGATTATGACCGAATTCATCCAAGGAAATCAATTCAAATTTTGGTTGATTTCTTGAATGAATCTGCCTTATCTAAACTTACCAAATCCAATCCAATCAGAATTAGTCTTACCGATTCTAATCCAATTAGAACTAAATATCCTACACCCTAACTAGGGCATGGCTGAATTTAAACTGTTATAAGCCAACATTGCCGAGTTTATGAGCTTTATTTTAAAATACAACTATATTAGGAAAGCAGTAAACAAATGTTGAACCAACCCACTAAATGAAGGTCTAGCCGGTTCTTTCAACACTTTTCATTTGTCTTCATCTTCACGACTCTAATCCTTGTCCTAGTAATAGAATCTGCTATATCACTTAAATGATCACTAACATGACCTTTGAATTTTTTTATCAGGCTTTGGCATGTCTTCTTTTATGGAGTCATCTCTGATATTTGTGTCATCACCACTCTCTACCCAACCACCACCTTCTCCACCGCTCCTCCACCACCCAAACCCCAACCCTTTTCGCCAGATCCGCCTTCTCCACCACCACTCTCAAAACCTAGTGCAACAAGAAAAAAAAATGCAATTCACATTCTTCAACCCGCAATTCTAAACACCAGCATTCGAGTTTTCTGTTCTTCGCCACGGAAACTAGTCGGAGACTAACTCGAGCAACAGAAGAAATTGAGTTTGTTGTTCTTTGCACATTTTCTTCACTGAGACTAGCCAAAGTCTCATCAATGAGGCTCATCAAATGAGAATCACGAAAATTAAGACTCACACAAGTTCATCCCAGAGTTTAATGTTAACAACCTAATCCGCGTTGTACCCTGGCGGGAACCGACCAAAGATCTCCATTGTGGCCAGAGCTCTTTCCGCGTCAGACTTCTCGAATCCACCAGCCTATCAAAAAAAATCCTACACCACTGCGGCGACCATAGCACGGTGTCAGTGCAGCATCATCAAGCATAAAACGAAGAGATCCTTCACTCCAATCTTCAAAGCCCTAGAATACGGCCACATATAGTTCGTAATCACGATTATCCCCTTGTAGATTTGGTCCGTTGCCGACATTTCTCCAATTACTCCAAGAAACCAGAGGTGACAGCCGACTGATGAGTCTCGATTTAAACTGAACTAATCCTTCGAACCCCTCGAACTCCTTGGTCACAATCTTCGAGGTCCTTAGTTGTGATTTGCATGCAAACAAGCCCAGGGGAATCCCAGGGGAAAATGCTTTGATGCCTAAGTCAGTATAATAGCCCAAATACGGTATACAATAATGAATGAAATGTAAATCGCATAGCTACCTTGTAATTATACCTGTTTATGCTTTTGATATACAGTAATTAGGTCAATTGTATCACATATTATTATTGGGCTAAAATAGGCCTGACGAGCTAATAAATTACTTGGGCATACTGAATTGTCCTTTCCTTGAGTCCAATAAACTAGTTGGACTGATTAAATAAGACCACCATCAAGAGCTCTCAGAAAACTAAAAACACCTTGAAGCTAAGAAGATTCGAGATGATGGCTTGAAGATCCAAATCCATGAATGCCTGTGATTTGTGGTTTGAATGATTTCAAGATTCTACGTGTAAGAGAATTATCTTCAAGCATCGAGGAAGTATTTAGTTTTCTTATTTCAATATTTTTCATAATTTGAAATGACATGTGTCTTTACCAATTGCATTAAAGGGCGTGTGGACAATGGTTTTTCCTGAAAAGGTGTGAAAAGTCCTACTTCTTTTCAAAATTTTCAACTTCCTAAAGTAATCATTATTTGAGTCACCGTGTAGGGCCTCTTGACTGTTCATTTGTCCCATTTTTTTCCTCATCTCACTTGCAGGCCATCCAAAGAAGATAAAAAGCACCAACTCTTCTCTTCTCACCTCACCAATATCTCAATCATCATCTTCTTTCCAAGAAGTAAGTCCTGTTATCTTTTTCATCTTCTTTTCCCAATATTTTTATAATAGCTTCCAATACTTCTATATCTAATGAGGGATCTGCTGAGAGGGTGTTTATCGATGAGACTAAGTTAAAAAGGGAAGAAATCAATTTGTCTGAGAAGTCAGATTCTGGTTTTGAAACTGGAGGATCAGAGGATTCTTATAGGAATTCCGATATAGGATCCAAAGAAATTGTCCATAATGGCTATAATCCCGGTGGATTTCCAATCATAGATATGCCTCTCAAAACAATTCTCAATACTTGGTCTGTTGGAAAAGGAAAGCGGCTTGTGTGGAACTCCACACTTTGGTACATGAGGAAGGGGACTCCTCAAAGGTTCCTTCGAGGAGGCAGAAAGCTATTCACAGGAAAGAAGCTTCAAAGACTTCTACTCCTGAAGTGGAGGAGGAGGAAACATCTTGTAGTGAGCCCTTGCCATCTAGGGGTCAAATTTGGTGTCGAAGCTTTTAGCCACCATTCCATATGGGCAAGGGATTCCGCTTGATGATAATCTACAACCTTTAGGACTAGAGGAATCTCTTGAGAATCTACCATCCGGACGGTCAGTTGTCTATACTAACATCTTCGGTTAGGGCTCTCTTTTCCCTTTCCCTAGCTACTCCCCAAGCTTTTTAGAGAATTCAAAGTTTGTCTTGCACAAGCTCATCCGAACGTGACAGTAATTATAATGATGTTCATGATAAGGTGCCAAGAGCTTGAGATCAAGCCGAGGCACAAGCTACTTTGCTCATTGTACAATGTGAGGCATAGTGGTAAATCGACGGATAATGTTATCACCTTTGCTAGTAGGCAAAGAAAGCAAAAGGCCTTCACTGTTCCTTCCAATTCCGGCAGGTGTAAATATATAAGAAGAGGCTTTACGTTCGATTGTAAAAGGTACAAGGTTCTCCAATATATAAGAAGAGGCTTTAATAGAATTTATTTCTTATTATACTTAATAAGGTTTATTTTGCGATATTTTTCATTCTTTGTTCCTAATTCACCTTTCTTTTCATTTTCTAGTGGATCTTAGCGAAGCTTTGACAAGGGGTCGATCTCACAAAGTCAATCCCAACAACCTTCCAGCTGCCAACAATACTCTTCCCACTGCTTGGAACATCCTCTGTAGGATATAGAGATTCGTGAGACTCGAGAGACTCAGGTCTCCAAAGACAAACTCAAGAAGAGAGGATCCGAAGGACCCCCTTCAGATGAATTATCTAAGAAAGGGAATAAGGACAAAACAACTTCCTGTACTGTTACTCCTCGAGCATCCTTGAATGCTATGGCACCCAATACAACTCTTGGCGAATTAATCAAAGACCCCGAGGTTCGTTCATATTCTTAACTTTTTTAATCCACCATTATTCTCTCTCTCTCTCTCTCTCTCTTTTCAATCCCTTATTTCTTGATTTTTTTAATGTTTCAGGTATCCCAATCCTTGTCTTCCCTATGTTCATTGTTGTGTACCAAGTAAGGGGAGACTCTTAATAAATAAATATCTATCATTTGTGAGGAAGCCCAGTAAAAAAGTTCCGAGATGGCTGGGATGGAAAAAGATCTCTAAGAAGCTTAGGGAAAAGGGGAAAAATCTGAGTCGAGAGTTGGCGGAAGCTTGAAAGAGCATCGAAGCCCAGAACAGGAAGCTCACTCTTCAACATGAACATCTAGATAAGACTCAAGAGGATCTGTATAAGGCTTAAAACCCTGAAGATCAGGCCTCTTTGCTTGAAGCTTTCATAGAAAAGTTGCTAAAGACTCCAGGGTTTTATGATTTCTTCTTTGACCTTCCTGACACAGCCCAAGATCAGGGTTGACATTCTTTGATTAAATACATCGTACTTCCCTCAACCTCCTAGTATCTTCCTACTGATAATTTCAAACACCTAAAGTCTTTTTTGAAGCCTGATGTTGGCGATATTCTAGATAAGAAATGAGAGGAAGTTATTAAGGATGAGAGCCTCCATACTACTGTCCTGGACTTCTTGAAACCCTCAAAATGATTTTATAATGTTGAGGAGGTTCGTGTTCTCTCCCTTGAGGAGATGGTTTCCAAAGAAGCTACTAAAACACATGATCCTCAGACAGTTAAATCTGAAGCAGCCAAGGGCAACAATGGTGAAAACAAAATTGATGAAACTAGGGTAGGATAAAAGGTACCATTTACCTTTGTGACCTTCTTATGTATTTTTTTCTATCTATGAAAAGTTACTTTGTTTCCCTCCTTTCTTTTTATTTATAAAAAAATTATACTAACTTTTTGTCTTCGTAGTATAACACCTTGAAGAGGGCTTTTCAAAAGGCCTTTCAAGATATTTCTGAGGCCCAAAAAGTGTTAAAAAGTACACGAGAGGAGTAGATGAAAATGATGTTGGATCTAGTTGAGTGGAAAAATGAGTTAGATTCCTGGCACGATAGAAGTCACCTCTCGATGTGAAGGATTCCGAAACACCTTGCCAACAAGAATAAAGATTCGTGGATAAATGGAACACATCCCGCTTTTCAGAGATTAATAAGGGAATTTGAAGCAAGGAAATATAACGGGTTTGTTCCCCCTAGAAATTGTTGATAACTGCGATCCGATCGAGATGAGTTATCAAAATACTGTTTATCGGATAATGTGTCAATTTGGGTCCCTCTCTCGATGTCTTGTTGATGCCTATAGGTTGCCACTTATTGAAGCTCTTCTTAATCTTAGCTGCACTGAAACTAACAAGCTCACAGCTCAGGTTAAGGATGTTCTGTAGTTCCATGAGGTGGCTTTGAGCAAAAATAGCCGATTGAACGAAGCCTTAGCAGGAAAAACTAAAGTTGTAGAGGGAAACTCGTCATTAGTTGAATATTTAGCTACCAAATGTTTGCGTCTTATGGAAGAAAATGAGGGGCTAACCTCTACTCTTAAAGTACACACCGAAAGCTTTCAAGCTCACAAATTGTATCACGGTGTTCTTCACCCAAAACTTGTTAAACATCCCTAAGTTCCTTTATAGAGCAGCTGACAGCTGGAATATAAATTATAATGTATATTCCGAGGGAACCTTCTGTCTGATGACAGCGATTGAAACCATGTTATAGTGGTTAAGAGAATTTCCCCAGGTACACTACAGCCATGGGCCTCAAGGAATCCGGCCTCAAATATTTTGAAGGGTAGGAAGAAGGCTCAATCATCCAACACCAACGAAGGAAAGAAAGATACCTTTGGAAAGAAAATAAAGTATCCTAGAAGCGAGGAACTTCAACTGAGGAACTTGGAGGATGACAACAAACCAAGTGAGAGATCTACGAGACCTAAGAGGTCTTGTTCAAGACAGGTAATTGATCCTTCCGAGTACCCCAAAGAAGAGAAAGAGCGTGACTTCCGTCATGCAGCCGGGATTAAAATAGAAGACATTAAGCAATTAGAATAGAAGTTAGGAAAATTAGTCCCTAGATTTTTAAGGCATCAAATTAATTTTTCACATTTCATGTATGACGTTTATGATACTCATAATTTTATTTTCGAATATTAAGGATATGGATTATTTGTATCATGTATTTTTTTTAGTCAATAATGAGAGTTAAGATATATTGTACCAATCTCGCTAGATGCAATGTTTCGACATAAGTTGTATAACCTTAGTTCTATATGCAGCGCTTGATATACATTGTATATTTTCAGAAGATGCATCGTTTCAACATACATAATATATTTTCAAAAGATACAGTGTTTTAGCATACATCATATATTTTCAAAATATGCAGCGTTTCAACATACTGTATATTTTCAAAAGATGCAGCGTTTCAACATACATCATACAAATCTGGACCTTGGTGCAGAGTTTCTACATACCCCAAGGCCTAGCTCTTTAAAGCTGAAGATATTTCCATAAATTAATAACATTCAACTGTCTCAAGATTCTATCCCCGTCCATGCCTTCGAGGGTATAGCTACCACCAGGATATGCTTCGACCACCCTATATGGTCCTTCCCAATTTACAGCTAACTTTCCATCAGATACCTGTCTACTCTTCTCATTTTTTCCTCATAAAATGATCTCCTGGGCTGAACTGTGCCTTTCGAACCCTTTGATCATAAAAAAAGTTTAATTTTCTCCTTCACCCTGGCTTCATGTAAATATGTTAATTCCCATTTTTCCTCCACCAAGCCAAGATTCATACAACGATTAGCTTCATTCCCTTCCTCAGATTCTGTTATTGCCCTTAGACTTGGAATTCCGATTTCAACAGGAATCAAAACTTCAAACCCATAAACTAAACCATGAGGTGTTTCTCCAGTAGCAGATGATTGAGCTGTTTGATAGGCCCGTAAAATGCTTGGCAGCTCATGTATCCAATTCCCCTCAGCTCCTTCGATTCTTGTGGAATACCATTAACATTAATACGATTAGCGACTTCCACCTGACCATTCGCCTGAGGGTGATACACCAATGTAACATTCTGTTGTATTTTATACTTCTTACGCCATTTTGAATGAATCATGAACAAATTGCATACCATAATCTATGATTATTAGTGAAGTAATCAATAGGTAGGATGGGATAACTAAAACACCCCGGAGTTTCTGGTAATAGCCCCACAAAATTAATCCCCCATTTATCAAATGGCCACAAACTATGAATGTTCATCATCTCCACCTGAAGAATATGGGCAATTAGTGCGTGTTTTTGGCATTGATGAAAAACTTGAATATACTTGTTTGCATCATTGAACATCATATACCCTGCCCAAATAAGCCTCCTCACAACAGATCTATCCCCCTGATGGCTTCCACATATTCCTTCATGAACTTCTCTGATTAAATAATCCACCTCTAACGGAGTAACACAACGAATAAGTGGTTGAAGATAACCTTGTCGGTATAGAATTCCATCATGCAACACATACCTCAGAGCTTTAAATATGATATTCTTTACTTCAATAGCCTCTTCGGGTAGAATTTCCTCTCGAAGATACTTGATAATGAGCGTTATCCATGAATCTTCCTCCTCAATGTTCATTACCTTTTCCAACTTAAAACTTCTTCTATTCACCGTCTCCATCATTAGTTGTTTTCGCGATCGAACCCCAGATGGGAAAAAACAAGCTTACTTGAAGTATCTGCCTTATGATTCTCTTCACTCGGCACTTGTGTTAGAGTATATGTTCGAAACCCATGCAGCGGGGATTTTACTATCTACATATATCATTGCAAATTGTGTTCTCTTGCCTCGTACTCACCTTTACCTTGTTGGACTACAACTTGTGAATCGTTGAATACCTCCAAATTTTCTGACTTGAGATCCTTAGCTAGGTGAAGACCGGTGATCAAAAACTCATACTCAACTTCATTGTTCGTATATTTAAACTTGAATTGCAAAGCGTACAAATAATCTACACCCTCGGGACTAGTAAGAAATATTCATGCTCCACTACCCCCCCCCCGAATGAGAAGAGCTATCGACATATAAGTTCCCAACCTTCTCGCCACTTCGCACTTCCTCCAATTCTATGGGCTGTGTAGTTTCCACAATGAAATCTACAAAGGCATGTCCCTTAATTGCAATTATAGGCTAAATCGAATATCATGTTTTCCTAACTCCACTGCCCATGCCATCATTCTGCCTAAAACTTCCGGCTTCAATAGTATCTGTAAAATAAGATGATTAGTAAGAACCACTATAGTATGCCCTTGGAAGTAGGGTTCCAACCTTCGTGTTGCATGAAGTAACGACATAATTAACCTTTCTAGGGTTGTATGCATGGTTTCTGGTCCTTGCAAGACCTTGGTCCCAAATTATATCGGATGTTGCTGCCTTCTTTTTTTCCTTCACCAATACAGCACTAACTGCAAAAGGAGATGCGAGTATGTAAATATACAAAACTTTACCCCCTTTCAGACTTCATAAGCATCGGTAACCTTTGAAGATGTTCTTTGAGCTCCATGAACGGTGGCTCATACTTTTCAGTTCACTAGAATTTCTTTTCTCTTCTTAACACATCGAAGAAAGGCAAATGTTTTTCTGCCCCCTTTGATAAAAAAAATGGCCTAAAGCTGCTAGAGACCTAGTTTTTTTTTTACTTCCTTCAATGTCTAAGGTAACCTCATTTTCATCAAAGCCTCAAACTTATCAGGGTTAACATCAATGCCCCTTTTGGACACCATGAACCCTAAGAACTTTCCAGCCCCTACTCCGATCACACATTTAGCTAGGTTGAGCTTTAAGTTCGATTGTCGCAACCTCTCAAATGTTTCTTTCAAATCCACAAGGAACTGGTCATGACTCCTACTCTACACAACCATATCATCTACACACACACACACACACACATATATATATGTATCCATATTTATGGCAATTTTCTTTTTAAATAATTTATCCACCAACCACTGGTAAGTTGTACCTGCATTCTTAAGTCCGAAAGGCATCTTCTTATAGCAAAATGTCCCTACATCCGTAATGAATGAAGTTTTTTCCTTATCCTCCTCAACCATCAATATCTAATAATACCCTTTGTGGGCATTGAAAAAATCCAGCACCTGATACCCAGCTATTGCTTCTACCAACTTATTAATGGGTGGACAGGAATAACTGTCCTGCGGGCAACATTTGTTCAAATCAATAAAGTCGATACACATCCTCCATGTACCATCATGCATTGGGACCATTGCCGGGTTAGCCATCCATTCGAGATAATACACCTCCTCAATAACTTTGGCTTTAAGCAACTTTTCAACCTCAATTTTGGTTGCTTCTACTCTCTTGGAAGCAAACACTCCCCTCTTCTACTTTATGGGCTTTATCGATGGGTCAATGTTCAGTTTATGCACTGCAAACTCCGATTGCACTTCTTCAAGATTAGATATACTCCACGAAAATACATCACTATATTCATCTAGCAAAACCTTTAGTTTCTCTTTTACCTCTTCTGACATCAATTTTCCAACTGCTACTATGGCCAGATCTTGAATAGCAATTGTTCTGCATCAGTAGGACCAAGTTCTCTGTGTACCGAGGCCAACTTTCTTGTACCTTTTACTGTCGTGAGATTACAACTCTTCACCACCACCTGATCTCTTCGAATAGCTGCTATTCCTCTCTATTAGGAACTTCATCATTAAATGATACGTGAGCCATATAGCTTGAGCCTGACACATCTACGGACAACTAAGAATCACATTATAAGGTGAATAAACACCGACAATTGCAAAAGTACAACTTATTTTAAATCATTTTCTCCATCTGAGTGCCCTCTCTGATTCACTAGCGGAATGCTCTCACCTTGTCTCTGACGATATGTTCATCGAATGCCTTCTCCAAGGTCTTGATGCTCCTTATGTTGCTTCTCGAGTTGCCTTCAATATTTGCTCTGCTAGTGTCTTTCAAATCAGCTGCTTGTAATGTTACTTCAGGAAGAAGCTCAGATCCAGGAACTCCAAGCATAATTTCTGGGTTTTCTGCCAATGTCGCAGCTTGCACCACCCTTTTGCCCATTGACGGGTTCGCTTCTCAGACACCTTTCTAGGTTTACCGTCGACAGGGACATGAAGCCCTTAACTTTTGACAATACCTGAATGTCATAGTGTTATCGGCTACTCGAACACATCCACCATGCAATGCAGATCGCGGCAGGGAACGCAACCAGCAGCTGGCCGCACACCAGGTGTAAACTGCTTCCATCGACTCTTCACCATCTGCACTTTATGATCCTACTTGGTTCTTCGACTTTGGTGCTACAAATCATGTCAGTTCGGATTTTGGAAATCTTTTAGTTGATTTCGATTACACCGACAATGATGGCTTACAAGTTGGTAATGGTACGTGTTTTCCTATTACTCATTTGGACTCATCTATTTTTCTATCCTCAAATAAATCTTTCCATTTTCATAATATTTTATTTGTTTGTGATATCCATAAGAATATGTTAAGTATTTCTCAACTCACATCTAATAATAATGCTTATATGTTATTTTTTTCCAAATTATTGTCTTGTTAATGATCTACAAGGTCGGACACAAAATCGTTCAGAACGGCCTTTATCGCCTCAATCCATCCACTTCTTCTGCTTTTGCTCTCTCTTGTGCTTTTCTTGGTACCAAGACTGATCTCCAAACCTGGGCTAAACGTCTTGGTTGTCCTCATGAGTTTTCCATTAGGCGTCTTATTTCTCGTTTTCAATTACATATTTCTTGGAATAATTTAAAAATTATTTGTGAGTCTTGTCAACTTGGCATAAGTCATCGTTTACCAATTTCCCATGTCCATGAACCCAGTACAGTTCCATTTGCTCTAGAATATTTAGATGTTTAGGGTCAAGCCACAACTTCTTCATTTAATGGAAACCGTTATTTTCTTATTTTTATTGATAATTGTAAAAAATTTGTTTGGATTTATCTTCTTTCGCAAAAATCACAAGTTCTTCATTATTTTCAACTTTTTCAAAAAATGGTTGAAACACAGCTCAGCTCAAAAATGAAACAATTTTAGTCTGACTATATGGGGGTGTGAATTTCGCACAGTTTCAACTTACCTTCAGTCTCAAGGCATTGCTCATTGTATTTCTGCTCCTCGTACTCAGTCCCAAAATGGTGCTTCAGAATGTCATCACAGAACGATTGTTGAAAAAGGTCTTTCACTTCCCTCTCAAGCTTGTTTTCCTATCACCTTTTGGGAGCATGCCTTTCATGCTTCTATTTATTTTCATAATCGTACTTTATCGCCCACTCTTAATCAAAACTCTCCACATGAGTCTCTTCATCATAAAATTCCTGACTATGATTCTCTTAATACATTTGGTTGTCTGTGTTATCCCTTCTTTATCCATATATGTGTAATAAACTTGAATCTACTGCTTCCTCGTGCATTTTCTATTGGTTATAGTTCTAATCATATAGGTTATCTATGTTTACATGTCCCTACACATCGTTTCTAAATTGCCAGTCATGTTATTTTTTTTATAAAACCACTTTTCCCTATCCTGATCATCTTGAGCTGGTTCCCTATGTACCCTCAGCTAAGTTATCATTCACTCCTTTGTCACTTCTCCATCTCGCCACTAGCTCGTTGCCCTAGCTTTGCTTCCATTATCTCTGTGTCAGCCTCCCTCCGTTGAGACCACCATAACTTCAGAAGCAGTCTTCATCTTGCCGTAGCTGTTGGAACCCCCCTCTCCACGTCCACCTATCTGTCTCACTAGCTCAGAGGTCACACTGCACCATCGCTGACGGACCAACCTTTATTGGCTCCAGTTCCATCGCAACAACGCCCACGTGTCCAGCGATCAACTGGTGACTCCTTCCCGGCTGACGCTGTCTTGTCGTCCAGCCTTTCACCCAGCGCTGCCAGCTCCCTCTGGAAGCCAGCTCAATTGAGCTACGTTCCTTCCTTGCCAGCGGCCGTCTCTCTTTCTATCTCTCCAAAATTCACCCCTTTTGATACTCCTCTAATTCCTTCTTATTTTTGAGCTGCTAATGCTAGTGAACGCTCTATGGTCACTCGTGGCAGGAAAAATAAATTATAACCAAAAATTCTTTTAACCACTGAACATCATTTACCTCATGCTGGCTCTCTTTATTCTGAGGCATAATTTTTTTCACAAGCCTTCAAAATTCCTGAATGGACAAATGCAATGCAAGTTGAGTATTATGCCCTCATGCGTAATGGGACGTGGGCGCTTGTCCCGCCTCATAGTAATGCTAACATTGTTGGTTGTAAGTGGGTGTAAGGATTAAGCGTCAAGCTGATGGTTCCATTGAAAGGTACAAAGCTAGACTTGTGGCCAAATGATTTACTTAGGATGAGGGTGTTGATTATGTAGATACTTTCAGTATTATGGTCAAACCAACTACTATTCGTCTTGTTCTGACGATTTCTCTTACTCTGAATTATGGGTAAACGAACTGAGCCGAGATAGAGCAGTGGTGTGCTCGAGTTTGAGCCCAAAAAAAGTACTATGTTCGTGTTTGAGCCAAGAAAATTTATCTTGATCTCGTGCTCGATTGTTTGTGATCTGCTCAAGCTCGGTTTGTAACTCGATCGAATTCAAGCTCAAGCTCAAGCTCAGGCGATATTGTCTTGTTGAGCTCGTTACCTTCAAACGAGCTAATACAACCCTCTAATTTATTTAAAGTTGTAAATTAAAAATAATATAGTTATATAGGTACAGACTCGTGATGCTCGACGAGCCTACCAAACAAGAATGAAGAAGCTTGAGCTCTACTAATAATCGAGCTAGCTTAAAATTGGCTCATGTTCGTTTAGCTCGATTTTGAGTCAAGCTTTTTCTCAAGCCATTTGCAAGCTTTTCATGAGCGGCTTGGTTCGTTTACACCCCTACTTTGAACTGGTCAATTCATCAAGTTGATATTAATAATGCTTTTTTGAATGGTGATCTTTCTGAGCGGTGTATATGTCACAACCTCCCAGATTTCATGATCAAACTCGTCCTTCACATGTCTGTCTTCTGCATAAAGCTCTTTATGGCCTCAAGCAGGCACCCCGTGCGTGGTTTATGAAACTACGCATTCTCTTCGGGATCAAGGCTTTGTTGCTTGTAAGTATGACATTACACTTTGCATTTGTTGCTCAGGAAATATTGTTCTCTATCTCATTATTTGTGTGGATGATCTGATTATTACTAGTTCTTCTTCGACTGCCATTTATGAGTTTCTTGTGAAGTTGAATGATACTTTTGCTCTTTGTGATCTAGGATCTCTGTATTATTTCTTGGGCATTTAGTTTACTAGCTCAGATGATGGTGCTATTTTATCTCAACAAAAGTACATTCATGATCTTTAGGAATGCAGTAAAGTGGCCGACGCAAAGCCTATGGCCTCTCCAGCCGAAATGGCTTCACGTGTTTTTCTGGATGGTGATCCTTTGTGTGACCCTTATTTGTATTGTAGTATTTTTTTGGTGTTCTTCAATATGTCACGATTACTCGTGTTGAGATTTCTTATGCAGTTAATCGTGTTTGTCAGTTCATGCACAATCCAACCGAGCTTCATTCGTATGATGTATAGAGAATTCTGGGTTACTTGAAGGGTTCCATTTCTTCTGGCCTTCATCTTTGGCCTTGTACTGATCATTGTCTTGTTGCTTAGTCTGATGCTGGTTGGGCGTCTGATGGAGATGACTCTTATTCACATTATGGATTTGCAGTTTATTATGGTGGCAATCTTATCAGTTGTTCTTCTCGCAAACATCATGTTGTTGCCAAATCTAGCTCGGAAGCCGAATATCCACAATTGCATTGGCTGCTACTTAGCTCATTTGGCTTTACATGAGCTTCAGGATCCTCCTTTGCCTCCACCTATTATTCTGTGTGACAAACTTAGTGCTACTTATATGTCGACATGTTTTTCATCAGCAGTCAAAGCATATAAAGATTGATTATGATTTTGTTCATGAGCAAATTGAAGATTGTTCTTTGGTGGTACTTCATGTATGTTCCCTTGACCATATTGCTGGCATTTTTACTAAGGCCGTTGGTACTACTCGTTTTGCTACTCTTTGGTCCAAGATTCATGTCGCTCAACCTTCATGGGCTTGGGGGGGGGATTTGGAATATAATATGTATTTATGGAAAACTAAATTTGTATATGAGTTGGTTACCATAGTTTTGCTTATTCTCTAAGAAACCTCTTGTATAAATAGTTGTTGATATCTTGAATGAATACAAGTCAGTTTTACACAATCCCTATACAATTTTACAAACTTTGATGCTAAATATAAATTAATGTATAAATATTAAAAATATCATGTGCGATATTTTTAGATTCAATTTTTATGTGAAATTATTATATGTAGCTAGAGATATTGAGGGTCAAACATGATCATTGATGATCGTGAAAAATTAAATGTGACATTTTTGTTGGAATGGAGGGAGTACATGTTTGAAGAGGTAGTGAACTGTTTTAATTCCATTAAATCACATGGAGCACATCAAATTATGACAAACTCCTTTCTTTTGTAACTGATATTGAGTTGGAAGAGCATTTTAAATAATCCGTTAGGCAAGGAATTTGAGCTTCGTTGGAAGGTTTGTTCTCCAAATTTTAGGACTCCCAGTAGTTAGGGGTGTTCAAATTGTCTGACCCGACCCGACCCATTTTGACCCGGCCCATATGGATCAGATCGGATCAATGTTCTATTTGGATCAAAATCAGTCGGGTCAAAATGGATCGGGTCGTGTTTTGACCTAAATCGATCTGTTTTGACCCATTTGCAATTTTATTACATTTTCTAGAAAACAAATATCATAAAAAGAATTAGTTTAATGTAACATACCCACCATTAATTTAATTCATAAACAAGTTTAAAATTCTTGAATTATTTTTTATAAAACTAAAAATAATTTTGCAAAACTACTATTAATTATAAAATAATATATTTATTAATATATGAAATAT
>JAULKK010000001.1:5872780-5884907 GCA_032355705.1 Rubia peregrina | reverse complement strand
AACCCAAGTTCCACCCTTACCCACGGTCCTTCACCTCAATCCTAGCGCTGCCTCAACCCACGGTCCTCCACACCCACCACCGCTCAACCCTAACCCCGTCCTTACCTCTCCGTCGTGTGCCACATCTAGCCCCAAACACTCTTCTCTGCCGTGCACCACCTCTCCCCCCACCACCGCTCAACCTTAGCCCTGTGCCACCTCTCCTTCCACTCCTCCACCTACCCTAGATCCACCTCTCCCTCGCCACTCGCCACCACCGCTGAACCCTAACCGCTCAGCCTCCACGGCGTAAAAGCCCCACACCACCGCGTAATAGACGACCACCACCACGCTAAAACCCTAGCCCATCAGTTCACCCTCCGTTCGTCAGGCACGGGCACACCTGACCACCGTTGACCCAGAAAATAAACGGGTCACCTCTCGCATCTCTTAGTTCCTCGCATCTCCACCGACGAGAACCATGGCGGTTGAGAATTGTGCCACCTAGCGGTATCTCCCGGAGGTCACATCTCTGTCGACCTCCACCTCTGGCATCGCCCGCCACCATTGGACTAATCACTTTCTCAAACTGGGTTAGGGTTAATCAACTCCGCCACTGAGGAAAGATATGAGGGGGAATTTTTGTTTTGTTAAAAAACAGAAAGGGCACTAATTTCTTTTACTCTTTTAAAAAATTAATAGAATGGTGAAATGGTCATTTCAATTATTTAAGGTCATTTCTGTCGTTGACATTTCGGTCAACGGTTTCCAGGATTATTTTTACACTTTCAAATTTTACAAGATCATTTCTACACTTTTACCTAAAATATAGGGTTAAAAAATATTTTTCTCAAATAATATTTAAAACTACATTGACAAACATAATGAAACGAAGAAGTAGTGGACAAGTTTTTCATTGGATAGGATTATAGATTGCTAAATCACTACATAGATTATTATCATTTGAAGCTTTATCCTTTCCCATCCGCTACCAAGTGCACAACTTGACCCCGCCTTTCAATTCCAATATATGGAGCCATTCCCCCTCCACCAGGAATAGTCACACTCGCCAACTACTGAAACACAAAGGTGTGGGACTTAGGCACGTACGGTTGCAAATGCCACTTGGTTTATTTTCATTAAATATTTATTTTTTCTCATTGACCTCACCGAAGTAACCACAAATAAATCATTTCTTTTTTACCTCCATAATGCTAGAAACTACTAAGAAATCACGCTATAAACCTCACTTTATTTTTCATATCTTACTCATTAATTTTACTTTAAATATTTAATTTAAATAAATTTGCACACCCGAAATAAATTAGATGTGAAATTTAAGACTACATTTTTTTTATAATTTTTATTTTTAAATGTAATTTCTTTTTTAAAATTATTTCATGAATTAAAATTAAATTAGAGAGAAATGAATGCAGATTAAAATTTAAAAAGAGCAAAAAAATTTAGAAAAAATTGATTGTCACGTGTCTCATGCATGCAAAAGAAATTTTAAAAAAGTTGGGGCTAAGTGGGACACGTGGTCAATTCACAAGTTGTCACGTGTCCCACAGGGAGACTAAAAAAAAGCCCCCACTCACATTGGTTGCTTTTCAAAAGAAACTGCGTAAAGTGGTCGCTCCATTTACATCTCGCCCACTGGTTCCTTTAGAAATCACAAAGATACCCTCATTGTTGGAATTTGTGGTCTCTTTCACAAAGAAACCCCATTTTACATGGGGTAAGGAGACAACCAACATCCAAAGTTATCAATGCACTTGTTTGTGAACCTTCTGTAGTAGTATGTAGTTGTCGAATAGAGTTTCTGGCGCACGGCGAAGTTTTCACTGGCTGTGGTACCACATCTGCAGCAAGTTCGGAGAATAATACTCTTAAGACGACACATGCTTCTGGGCTAGAGTAGATTTCCATTGTGGCATGACTTCCTTGGATGAAAACAGGGTTTAGGTTAATTCTTTAGTTATTTTTATGTTTTTTAGGTGTTCTGTTGGTGCTCTAGCGACTCAGGTTGAGAAATCTAGCGACAACCTCCAAAAGGTTCACAAAATGAGAACTACGAAGTTGTGGCATCCCAGTGTGGATAAATTTGGCCAACACTCAATAAAGATAGAGGCATGCAGTACCAGACTGCTTCAAAACAAAACGGATCTGCCCTCGAAACTCCTTCAACAAGCACTCCCCATCGCTGATTGGAGAAATCCAGCTGCAGTCTCTTCAAACTACAGAGCTGTCGCAACCCGATAAAGTCAAGATTGGAGCAGCAAGTCGAGTAGCAGACTGTCAATATGACACATGAACCTAGTGCTAGGTTCATTTGTGAGTGGCTTACCCCACAGTGTGTGAGTCAAATGAGGTGTTTAGGAAGTTTATCAGATTAGTTATAGTTGTTAGGTAGGGGTTGTGTGACCTAAATCTAACACCAAATTATAATAATCTTGCAGTTAATGAGAATGTACGCCTCTTTGTTTCAAAAAAAAAAGTAGGGTAACTCATTTACATATCCCAAATTTCATATCGTTCCTATTCCCTTCTAGTGATATAAGTTTCCCTAGCAAAAATCATATAATCTGTCAGTCACCGCATTAGCTTCGTATTTTCTATTTTCATCCATTCCAATCAAAAATTCAAAAAAATTATTGTGACGGCAAATTATTGCTGAAATTTTTCTAAGTCATTTCAATCTCCCACTTTCTCTGTCTCATCAGCATATGTAAATGCTCGTGCAAAAAAGCTATAGGAACCTTATGTTGGGGCGGGGATCTATAACATAGATGAATGTAGCGAGGAACTTATGTAGCGAACGCATAGACCAGTTGACCAACAGCAAAATGCTTAACTATGAAACAAGCCTTGCATTCGCTTCTAGAATAAAAAATAAAGGGCGTAAAAATGTAGACCATTAGAGACACCATCGCCACATTTTCGAGATGAATGTATTGAATTGACAAGCTTTTTGGGTATGTAATCATGCTCTCTCTTTCTCTCTGTGTTTTTCACTCA
Source organism: Rubia peregrina (assembly GCA_032355705.1). NCBI lineage: Eukaryota > Viridiplantae > Streptophyta > Magnoliopsida > Gentianales > Rubiaceae > Rubia > Rubia peregrina. Next base: position 5,881,910 of record JAULKK010000001.1, on the reverse strand, counting down.
ACCCCAAATATATACAATCATAGTCAAAACATTATGGTTAAAACACAAACTCATATATACTACCTAGAAGGCTTTGACAAACTTTCATGTTTTTTGGCTTTTCTTTATATGTAGGATAACTTTCATCACTCACAACTCACAAGTGTCCAGATTCTCACACAAGTAGCAAATCTGGACCAAATCAAGTCAATTCTTACATCCTCGTATTAGAGTAGTGTGCTGCACTTGAGGGGCATTTTAGTGTCTCACATTGGTGGTTGACAGAGTTACAACTCAATATATTGGATCATAGGCTCTTATCATAAAACCAATTGGTACTATGTAGGGGAAACCCATGATACTTTGTCAACCACCAACGTGGGACTCTAACACGTCGTTGTTTATAGACTTGTACTCAATGATCAGAAGGGAAATCGAAAACCTGATTGACTTTAAGATGCTTTTGAAAATCTGCCAACCGGTTTTGCAGGTTCACAATTCCTGCAGCCTTCTGTGACAGGATAACATTCAGTCTGGAGATATAATCATCCAGCTGATTACCAGGTTGATAGACTTGGACCAACAAGTTCATCTCCTGGTTAACATCGAAACATCATTAACAACTTGCAAAAACTTCAAAATCTGAATGACACTGAACTGAAAGATGCACTAGATTCACTGACCTCCTTAACAATATCCATCGTGGCTTCGACCTGTTTTCTATGAGCATTGACAAGATCTCCTTCTTTCTGATATGAAAAAGAAAGTAGAATCTCAACTCAGCTATATTGCCATTTATGTCATGACAAGTCAATCAAGTGAAATGTTGCACGTCTTACCTTGAATAAGGCAGCAAAGTCACCTTCTGGATCCAAGATACTTGACTCGGGTACAGATTGGTTCCGCGAGGAATGGTCTTCGAGCATAACTCGTGAGTAACGGACATCTTCTTCAATCGTATCAATTGGTGTGTTCCAAAGACTACGTCCACTAGGAACGCGATCAACAGTTGGACCAGGTTCCTTTAGGCTTTCCACAGATACTGCAGCAAATGAGGCCAGATTGCCCTGCATTCGACCACTAGGAACACGATCAATATTGGAAGATGGAGAGGGCTCCCTTTCTGGTTGTTTACCCCTTCCAAGTTTACCATGCTCGTTCTGCTCAGGTCCTGGCACCATCCGAAGGATGGAAGATGAAGGAACTGCAGTCGAACTGCGAACATTCAGCAACGACAATGGCTCCCTCTTTGAGCTGTTTCCTTTGGAAAGACTCTTGACCCTGTAATGAAAGTAGTAATCAAATATAAAATTTTCATAATTTAACATGGATCAGGTTTATTAGCTTCACATGATTCATCATCAGATGTATTACCTGTCAGCATATCTGAGAGTGTTCAAGGTGTGTTCACATGATCCAGAATTTGGTGAAATGCAGGATATCATAACCGTGCGAGAGTTTCCAACAAATGAATCCCTCAGAACTTCTGTCAACTTACTCCCTCTAAATGGAATATGGCCTTGATCATTATCAAGAGCTCTTATGCATTCTTTTAGAGCAAGTAAGCTTTTGTTGATTTCACCACCTTCCATTCTGCGAAATAAAACATTGTTAGAGCTTTTGACAATGTATATTTCTTCAATCGATTAAAAAGAAACTTGTACAACAACATACCTGGTTTGTTTATCGTTATCAGTTGTATCAGCACCACGCTCACTTCCAGCAAGATCAATGAATGACAGCTTGCCAACGGGTCGAGCTGGTTTTAAATCATTTCCATCAACTTTTCTTTTGACAGCAAGCTGTAGTATGGCATGTGAACGGGAGGATTCCTCATTCGCACCAGTCGTTCCTGTCCTCCTGGATGCATTCCCTTTCTCGATCAACTCCCTCACTGTCTCTACCGATGATACATTATATTCTTGCAAGCCAACAATGCATACCTGCTGTTTCCCATCCTCCCTCATGCATAACTTTCTGCAAGGGCACAATTCCATGCAAATAAGCTAAAAAATATTACAGGAAGAATGCTTCTGTATCAGAAAGTTGGGAAATGATGGCTCACTTTCTCTCGTTGAGCAGGTCAAAAACCTTCCCTCCGTAAATCTCAAAAAAGCTCACATGCAGCTGAAGCCCTTGGCTTTGATAGTTGTTTTGCATTAATCTGAAAATTTCTTTTGATGCTTTGAGGGGCAATGGTTGCATAGTATATGTCTTTCCACTACCTAAAGAAAAGAGAAACAGTATCGATATCCATATGTTCATTTAGGAAGCAAGTTTAATCATACAAGGAGCTGAAAATAGTAGCTTAACAAGAGCATGAACCACTTGCCTGTTTGCCCATACGCGAAGCAAGTTGCTTTTGTTCTTTGGAATATCAATGGGACTATGGGCTGAACAGTTTCAGCATAAACCTATAGGATTAACATGTTTAGAAATCAATCATTTTGTGTATGAAGAATACAGAACGATACTCATGAACATATTGCTTAATAAGTACTCACATCATCATTAGTAATGTCTTCGTTCATCACAGCATCGAACACAAATTCATGCTTCTCTACATATTCTGTAAGGTCAACCTGTAATTGAGTAGTTGAAGAATAAGATTAACACACAAGTCAACAGAAACCGGAAACAATAAGAAATATGCACAGTCAGTACTCTTTGACAAAGCCACGTAAGGAAAACCAAACACCCAAAGGAAGTAATGCAGCAGGAATAATTTCCCTCTCACGGGAATAAAACCCAAGATCACATAATATTCGTGAACTCTATGATCATATAGGAGAATACAAACTAGCTTTGTTGCAGTGATAAGTAACGTACACTTTGACCAAGAACACACTGAAACAATGTTTCAAGTAGGACACTGCAATAAAATCTAGCTGGAGATTGCATAAAGCTCTACAATGTAAGACAGTGAATGGTCACTACCCAGTATGGTCGGCACAGAGTTGAGTCTACATGTAGTATGGAAAGAGCCATTATCAAAAGGAATGGTTAATCTAGTACCTAGGTATCATAATTAGTTACAAACAATGTGATATTACCTGTTGCAGAAACGCTGTACTGATGTTCATGAAAACTACATAGTATAAGATAGTTCTATAACTTGAGCAATATCTCTATTCTCTAGTAAATAGAAGGCATGTTTTTACCATACAAGAAGAGTTAAGAGTAAAACTATAACAACATACCATTCTTATGTAAGATATATAATATTATGGGACAAACAAAGCTAACGTATGAACAACTGAACAGAGACCGACCATAATCTTACTTTGAGCTTTGTCTCATAGACAGCGAGCAAATTCATATGGGGATCTATTGTTATCACGTCTTCCTCCTTCCTTGCAATTTCCTTTTTGTTAAGTGGCCTCTTACGCACCTGAATATGCAGATAGGCAAACATCCTCCGGCATATAAGTCAAGCATTTCTTTGTACAGTTGGCACAAGAAACAAACGAGTCCAAACTATAATTCCAGTAAAGATGGAAGAATGGCATACCACAACTTTGATTTTAGCCACATTGTGAGTTTTCTCTCCATCAACCGACAATCCTTTGAGAAGATAGCTTTCAGGCACAGCACGACCATTTTTTCGAACCTTTGCAGATAGCAGTGGATTAGAATCATCAAAACTTCTGGTCTGAACGGGGTGATTAAGTAAAGATCCATCATTCTGGGAAGGGAACTGCAGAGAAAACAAAAGGCCATGGCAATTATAAAATTTGGATGCTAAAAGTAAATTATCAAGAAAACCATTTCCTTAAAAACAGGCTGTGGAATTCCCAATTAAGCAAGATTCTCCTTTTGACCAAAAACACACTCGCGCACCTCAGGTATAAGCTCAGTATCAATTGAGTGCAAATCAAGCAATCCAGGGCTAAGTTCTCCGGGCGAAAGCGAAAGCGAATCCCTCCTCGCCAACTTCGACCCCTGAGGCTGACCACCGCCATTGTTGCCAAAGAATCCAAAATCCTGTAAAATCGTAAAACAGCAATCACACAATGCATTTGCATTTCCACATCCAACTCAATCAAGAACACCATGAGGATTAAAATGGGGTACCTGAAGAGCTGGCAGGGTGGAATTAGAGGGCTGGAGATGGTGAAGACCTGTTGATCGAAGCCATTTGTTGTTGAAAGCATTGTCGATGAAGTTATCAGAATACTGGCGCTGATGGTGCCCTGTTGAGCTGGATCTCTGCATTTGCCTTCCGACATCATTCATCGTCCAAATTTGTTGTGGGGTTTCAGCAAATGAAGGTAAAGTTGGAAGCTTTATTAAAGTCGGAAGCTTTGGAGCGGAGGATGCGTGACTGTCCCGTCACTGTGTGTGAGGAATGGGGAAATGGTGGTGGTTGGGAGAATTGTTGTTGATGAAGGAGTTTCGAATGAGTGTGTCTCAAACTTTTGAAAACAAAGACCGGGATTCTCACTGTTTCTGGGACCTGTACTCCCTCTCTTCTTATTTCAAATTTCACTTTATTCAATAAATATATTTGATTGCTGGTATTTATAATTATATATATAAATAATAAATAAGAAATTAAAATATGATAGTATTATTATTTACATATCTAATTAATTATATTATTAAAAACTAACTAGTTTGACTGGAAAAAAAAGAAACTGATCAATTTGAAATGGGACAAGAGATTTATGTTAGTCTAAATTTGAGTAACTTTCGTAAAACAATGTATGGTCTGTGGTTTTTGAAGACAGATTTTTGTTTTCTGGTTTCGTAAAACAATAAAGAATTTGAAAAGCAGATTTGGAAGAAAATAGTTTTGTTTGGAAATGAAACTGTGGGCGTGATAAATCACTGTCTTTGAAACGAAATTCGCCTAACCCGTGGTGCAAGGTTCTACACAGGCGTTCGTTTCCAAGGGTACCACAGAAACCTCCCTTACTCGTGCACACAAGTAGTGGATGAGGAACTCGTAAGTATGTAGCCCAAATGATGTTCAGAAGGTAGATGATTTTCAGAAAGCGGTGAAGAAGAAGATGAAGATCTCGGTTGTGTCTTTGAACTACTCATCAACCAGCCTTTTATAGGCACATAAAGCAAAAACCACAACTCACAATGTGGGAGCAGTTCAGAGAACGTGGAACATTTTTGGAAATCAGTTTTGACTGACTAAAATATAGGGGCGATCATGGACCTGACTAAAATATAGGAACAGATAGTTTTAAACTCGCTTTGACCGCATGAAATATAGGGAGGAAGAATAGGATTTAGTTTTAAAACGTTTGATTATCCGAGAAGTCTCGTAAATGCTGGACTCTCAAACTATTATAAACTAAAAAGATTAATATGGGCACCCGACCCCGTCCACTCGCCTCGTCTCGCCCAGGTGGTGCGGTCGGCCGCGGTGTGCGTGAGAGGTCTTTATTTTTCTTGCTCATTCAAAGTGGTAGAGAAACATTTCCATATTTAAACCACTCTCATTCTCACTCTACTTACCATGTGTGACTAAGAATAAAACCAAGTTGTTTTTTCTTTTTCTTTTCCTTTCAAAATCGATTTTGGGTTGAATGACCCATTTGCATTACTAACAAATTATCCATTATTTCAAGTTTTTTTATTGAGCAATATTGAATTGAACTCAGTTGAACTAAAAATGAATATTTAAAAATTAAGATCAAACTTAAATTAAATTGTATCAAATCAAAATTTTACTAAATTATATTGAACTAACAAAAATTAGAATAGAAAGAACATAATTTTATTTCTGCAGTTATTTTATAGGCAAAGTCTTGGAAAAGACCGGTTTTCCATAATTCTATGAAAAGATGGAGAGTAATTAAAATAATAAAAGTAAAAGTTTTAAGTTTTAGTTTTAATATTAAAATTTTATTATTCAACGTGTAGTAGTTATAGAGTTTATAACCCGATTCATACAGCCAAACAAATTTATCTTTATTTTTTCTAATTTTCATTTTAAACCCTGGTCTTTCCATGAGTCATGGAAAGACAGTTTTTCAAGAAACTGGCTCATGTTTATATCATGGAAATATGAGAAAATAATACTTATTTTAAATATATATTTGTATCAAATGTTAATATTATTAAATGAGTGTGAAATTTATCTTCATAAACTAGTTGTGTTCTTTGATCCGATCGATTAGTACGTTGTGTTCATGTGATCACTTCATTTAGTTGTTCACATCTATGTATTGTGCTTGATGTAACTGTGCTTATAGTGTATTTGAGGTTCTATTCGTGTATTCTTTTTGGAATTTCTTTATTTGAACATATCAATTTTTTTCCAAGCAATTTGGATAAGATAGTTCCATCCATGTATTCATGGTCTGGAACAAGTGGAATTATAGTTGTAGTTGATTCCTATTTGACATCGAAATATTTGATGTGCGAGACGCTCTTTTAAGGAAAATTGTCATAATTTTTGCATAAAACACTAGATCTCTTATGTGTAATAGTACATACGATTAGTTTGTTTGACATTTAGTTTCGTTATCCTCATACAATATATGCTAGTTTGATTGATCAATTTCACTTATTTTAATCGTCACTAAACATTTTATCTATTAATTTTATGAATGTTTGATTCCAAGTATTTCCCCTGTCCCATTTCAAACTGTAATTTAGCTATTCATTTAGTCAAAACTTCCTAAGTTTGATCCTAAAATTGAATTGGTGTATAAGTATAAATACTATTTTGTGATACATTGTTATATTTGTTATAACATTTATTTTCAAAATATCAAATTTTCCAAAATTTTAACTATCCATAATGAAAAATACTAAGAATCCAACATTTTAAAGTCAACTATTAAAATTCAAAAAAGAGATTTAAAAGTGACACCAGTTTATGAGCCGGGCAAGCATCTTGGGATCATTTTGTATGCATGTGCTACTACTAAATACACAGCAGTCACGTAATCCAACAGCAATTTAGAAACAAAAAATATATATTAATTCATAATATTGGTCGACACGGTTGAGGTGGCCGAGTTGGTCTAAGGCGCCAGATTAAGGTTCTCAACAGCGATTTTTGCTCTCCTTTTTCTATTTGGGCCATCCTAATGGGCTGATTTATTTTATTTTCAGTTTTGTGTTATGATCCCAAGGGTTTATTAGTAAATTCAGCAAGAATTAATCAGTTAATCTTTAACTGATTAACATAAATGCCGAACAGGTACAGAAGAGGTGAGATTCAACTGATCATAAGTGATTCCATCTGAAATTGCTAGCCACAAATTGTATAAATAGACTCCAGATTAGTTAGAGTAGGCATTGATAGTTTTGGATCACATTTTGTTGTTGAAGAACACTCCATTCTCATCTTCTATTTCTTCTTTTCTCATCAACATTGAGCTGCAGATTATTGTTTGATTCAATTCAATAAACCAAAGCTTTTCTTCTCTTTCAATTCCCTGTTCAATTAGGTTTTGATCCCCAGAATCATAACTAGCCTCCCGCTATTGTATAAAAGCAATTGTTATGATTCCAAGGGTTTATTAGTAAATTCAGCAAGAATTAATCAGTTAATCTTTAACTGATTAACATAAATGCCGAATAGGTACAGAAGAGGTGAGATTCAACTGATCGGAAGTGATTCCATCTGAAATAGCTAGCCACAAATTGTATAAATAGACTCTAGATTAGTTAGAGTAGGCATCGATAGTTTTGGATCACATTTTGTTGTTGAAGAACACTCCATTCTCATTTTCTATTTCTTCCTTTCTCATCTACATTGAGCTGCGGATTATTGCTTGATTCATTTCAATAAACCAAAGCTTTTCTTCTCTTCCAATTCCTTGTTCAATTAGGTTTTGATCCCCAGAATCATAACATTTTGTTTTCCTTTTTTATATCCGGGCCATTCAAATGGGCTGATTTATTTTATTTTATTTTGAATTTTATTTTATTTTTTCCATCTGGGCCATAAAAATGTGCTGATTTGTTTAACTTTGACTTTTCGCAATTTCCCAGCCCAGTATCCAATCAGTTTTCAATTACTTGAAATTTCAAATTTGCCCCACCCCAGCGCGCCTTTCAGGCTTTCAGTTATCACATAATCTCCCCATTTCCCCCAAAATTCCAACCAAAATTGGGGGAAAATGGCGCAAGCAGCAAGGCTAAATCTCCGGATGCAGAAGGAGCTCAAGTTACTCCTCACCGACCCTCCTCCCGGCGCTTCCTTTCCTTCTCTCTCCGCCGCCGCCGCCCCGTCACTCTCTTCAATCGAAGCCCGTAAGTGTGTGTCTGAACTAAATCATACATTTCTCGATTGTATTCTCACTGAATCGTTTCCACTCTCCAGAGATTGAAGGCCCAGAAGGGACTGTGTACGCTGATGGATTCTTCAAGCTGAAGATCCAGATACCCGATAGGTAATGCTGATGTTTTCGAAATGCTTATGATTTGGGCTTTATGAATCTTATACGGAGTATTTGATGTGATAGGTACCCATTTCAGCCCCCAAATGTGACATTCGCGACGCCTATTTATCATCCCAATATCGACACTGGAGGACGGATTTGTTTAGATATCCTCAATCTTCCTCCCAAGGTTCACTTCCTTCACTTGGTCTTCATTTAGTTGATTTAAATCACTCCAAATTGTTTTAAGATCATTCTTCTTTCAAAGGTTTGTTTAGCAAATAGAAATTGGTATTGCGTGTAAAGGCGGTTTGTTATTCACCTTTTGTAATATTATTTGTGAGTTTGAATCTCACCGGGGATGATTTAAAATCACCTGAGATAATGCATGTTAAAAGTTGAAAATACTGCATACTGAGTACATGGATTGCCTGCTCAGCAGCTGGATAGATGATACGGAATGCTGCTGAAATAGTACCTTTGTTTTGTTGCTTTGCAGGGGTTAGTATTTTGATTATCTCCTGAACTTCTTAAGGTTTTTGCAGGGAGCTTGGCAACCATCTTTGAATATTTCGACAGTCTTAACAAGCATTGGACTGTTGCTCAGTGAACCAAATCCTGACGATGGCCTAATGCATGAAGCCGTGAGTACTTTTGCTGTTGGTTATATATTGATGAGACAGGACAGTAGATGTATTTGCCTCGCTGAATTTCTATCAAATATGCAGAGCCAGGAATACAAATACAATAGGCAAGTTTTTGACCAGAAGGCAAGGTCCATGACTGAAAAGTATGCA
>JAULKK010000001.1:5846589-5861561 GCA_032355705.1 Rubia peregrina | reverse complement strand
ACAGCTAAATCTGTGGACTTGTCCTAACTCAAGTAAAAGCTGCACTGTGAAATTACAATACACAATGAACACATCAAAAGCATACTGTTCTCCACCTTAGCTTCATTCACCTTGGCATTCTCCGATAGGCTAAACCTCCTCGTGAACTTCCCGGTGCTATGCTCACCTATGTGCCACAAATATTTGCATTATACATTATACACAACATGTGAAAAATATAATAAAACTGAGCTAATATGCAATAACAAAACAATTTTCTACATCTTCTTTTATCATAAAGGTCTTATTCTGCATTAGGTGAGCAGTGGTAACAAAATGAACTTGGTTTTTTTCATCTGAAATCTAAACCAACAAAGGATCAAATCTTCAACTAGTTTAAGTTGCAGTAGGGATTACAAGATAATGCAAGAGAGCCTAGTTATAACAAGTAATAAGTAGAATAAATATCATGATTAAGCTGGATACTAGTAGTGTCCAAGATGGTATCAGATCATTCTTGAAAGGAAAAAAATAGCATCCAAATAATGTATTTGCATAACTTTTCTTTAGAAAGACAATAGTTGTGCAACTAAAGGCAAGTAATAAAAACGGGGAAATTGTGAGAACTTTTTAATGATAAACTCCACCTAATAAAATCAGTACTCATAGATTTACTCTGCAAAATCTTATAATAGGTTGTTTTTCTCTCTTTAAACTTGCTTGCTAGAACAAGCAAAGCAGAATGCAGTAAGTATTAATAAAGACTCGGAGAAAGAGAATAACATTCATCCTTTTATATGAAACCATCCCTCTTGCCTATTTACTACTACATAGGTAAAGAAGCAGGAGTTTAAACTCAAAGGAATGATAGATTAGACAGACAAAAAGGTCGATCATTCATGAGTGTATATGTACTTTGTAGTGGGAGGGAGAGCGAGTTCCACATTGAACCTGAACTGACTTTGGAAACGATGGCTGGCTGGCAATTATTTGCACACGTGAACTAACCATTATCGGGCATCGACCTCATAGTTATATGTAAGCCTTCTAGAACCCTACTCTCTAGCTACATATTTTTACTTCATACATTTAAACTAATTTAGAACCTCAATCTCCCACCTAAACAGACACCAAATAACATGATACTACTTTCCTCTCAGAAGATCTTAATACAGTGTTTTGTTTAATAATGCAGGGATAAAAGAGAATAGTAGATTTTTTACTAAAAATTAAGGCTGAGAACACATCTCAAAAGAGTACATTTTAGTAAGAATATAACCATGGTTATAGGTTAAGCAGTGAGAGCTTATTCAGTAAATCCAGTAAAACAATCTAGGAAAAATAACAAAAACATTCACATCATCCTGACAAAGTATCAACGCCTCACATCCATATATTATTCAATGATTTTAAAAGTAAAAAAGAAAGGAGAAGCACATGAAGACACTGAGAGACAATTAACATAGATTCTGAGCAAAGAACAACAAGAAACCCAGCCACCATAGAAATGTGTCAGTGGGATCACTCAGTAGAATCAACTAATGTTACATAATATTGCAAATTTATATTAAAAAATAATATAAACATGCAGATGCATAGCAAGGAAACACGAGATAGAAAGCCAGAGTAACAAGCAATCAAAACTAAACATACAAGCTCCATGAGCTAGCAATAAAAAATGAAGGAAACATAAATAATTCACATGGAAAGCAGGGAAGTAAACCTCACATAAAATAATTCAGTTACCACAGATAATAACAAACATTTGGATGCAAATGTGTAAACACCATCGCCCTATTTTTATTTTATTTCAGTATTTAAAAAAGCCAAACTATTCCAAAAAGCAGGTATATCTTCTTTTAAATTCCAATCCTTGCTCAAATAAGTGTTCAAAGATAAAACCAAGCCTAACATCCTAACAAACACCACAATATCATCACAGTTACAAAAATAGGGATGTAGACAGCTTAGAGTACATTTTGGTAATATTCATGTGACTTGTGATTAGTAAGGTACTGGTCAATATGTACCTGAAATTGTGTTTAAAGGTCTTTAATATATTCAACAGCCAAATCCAACATGTATGTCGTGTTTGCTTACTGCAAAAAAATATGCCAAAACCGGACACGTCTCAACACTTAACTTTTGTCAAGTAGGCCAAACCCTAGGTAGCACGGGTACGGTAAATAGGCCATGGTACCCTTACCGGATACGTATCAGATACAGATTTGGTCTGGGGACTTCCTCGGTACATTTTGACTTTTTGTGTACTTTTACCGGATATGGGTACGGTCAAGGTTATGTTCAAGATGCATGGGCACGATTTGGGTACATTGTACCCCATTAAATTTGAAATAAAAATTATAAATAAGAAAAAAGAAGAAAAGTTGAAAAGTTGAAAATAGAGCAAAACCCTTCGGTCCTTCATCTTCATACGTGCGCCTCCTTTTGACTTTCGACCATCTCTGTTTAGAAAAACCTTTCAATTCAACTCCTCTTCTAATCTTGTTATAGTTTATTTGCTAATTATTTTGATAAATATTAAGTTTGATCTACATTTGGATGTTTCATTTACTTTAAATTGTTTACAATATAAAATCAATTCATAAATGATTATTATTATTATTAATATTAATATAAATATATAATTTTAAATTTTTATTAATAATCGTACCAATTTCGTGCCTGTACCTCCTAATTTTCAATTAATTGAATCATGTACCCGTACCTGAAATCATACCGGTGCCAGTTAGGCCAAAACTATATAGCAAATGAAATGCAAAGCCATACGAATATGTTCAATTCTAGACAACTTGAAAAAATTAGCGAAAAATCATCATTTGCAGAAAAAAACTGATCTTCTACGTAAAAATATTTAAAGGGTAGTGCTGCATTTTGCTAGAAAAAATCATCGACTGAGAGATTCGAACTGTCGCAGGTAGAACCCATGTACTTAGCAGGCACACACCTTAACCACTCAGAAAAATTGATGGCGATGTTTAACAAAATTTAATTGAATATCCTAATTAAATAATCATTGTTCACCATGACTAGCGGGTTTTTATCCCATAAGCTCCCGATGAGCTGAGAATAAAATAGCAATAAACCAGAAATTTCCACAACCTCACTTCACCGCCCCAAAACAAACAAACAAACATGTCAATATCCCCACCCACCACCACTGCCACACCACTGACTCCAGCAACCCCGCCACCTACTAGTGCCACTAATTCAGTCCTCCATCTTCCCCCTCATCTGCCCCCACTGCCGCAATGACTTCCTCGAGCAGATGGACAACTCAACTGCTGCCCCCCTCCCCCAGACGAGCACCTCCTCCACAACACCTCCTCCTCCTACTGTCTCAAAACCCAGAAACAAATAAACAAACATGTCAATATCTCCACCCACCGCCGCCGCCGCTGACTCCAATAACCCCACCGCCAACTGGTTCCATGAATTTAGTCCTCCCCTTCCCCTCATATTCCCCTATTGCCACAATGACTTTCTCAAGCAGATGAAAAACTCCACCACTGTCCCCCACTCCCCCCGGACGAGCACCTCCTCGTCGACACCTCCTACCACTACTGTCTCAAAACCCAGAAAAACCCACATTCTAAAATCCCTCATCATTTGAATATACTCAATAAAATACTAAAAAACGTCAATGCACTAACCTGATATGTCGAATGCAGCTCAAAATCCGAGTCGCGATCGCGAAGTGTTTGACCATGGATTGATGAAACACTGATTGATGTGAATTGATGAAACACCGATGCGATAATCTAAGTTTGATTGAGGAAGAACATAACATAATTTGATGGGTAATTCACGTTTCAACGGATAATCTATGTTTTGACCCAAATAAATGCCTTATACCCAATGGGTCATTTAGTAATGACCTAATGGATAAGTTGGTTTCTACCCAACGGATAAATTGTGATTTTCAATGGACAAATGGTGTTTTCAATAGATTAAATGGATAAGTCAGTAATATTTTATTATTCAAGTGAGATATGGACAATTAATTTTCATCAATAAGAATCACGTACATAACCACAACAAAATGTAATATTTATTCTAACGGTTAAATGTGGGGATTTTATTTATTATTTTTCTATGTTCAACAAAAGGAAATATATATATTTTTTAAATTCATATTTTATGGAGGAAATTTTTCTACTTAGTAAAAGGTTCTTAAATAGGACTTCTACTTCTTTCGTCAGAACCTTTTATCAATTTTTAATTGGACCAAATTGAAATCGATTAAGACATGAACCGAAATCGATAAAGATGATGAATCGAGAATTTGATCTTTTCTAAAATGATTGTATGTGTTAGGGGAAAATCAAATCACTTGTAATTAAACTTGTGAAAAAATTGTTATCCTATGGTAAGAAATTATCCACGGGTCACCCGTTACCAAACCCAACTCAACCCACCCAAAATTATCCAACGGGTAACCTGTTAAATAACCCAACTCAACCCAGTAATTACAACCCAATTTTATCCATTAACCCAATGGATCATTATCCAATAAATCTTATCCAATAAGTGAAAATAATATATGGATAACAGTTATCCATTGGATGACCCGGCCCATTTGACATGCCTACTCTCTATGTATAGTTCTGAAGTTTCAATTTGGAATGAATTCCGTTGGAGAATGTTGAGTTCAGTTTTGATGCTCAACTGCCAAACTAATTTAACCATTTTTATTCTAATTTGCATCTTAGGTCCCTGGACTATAACACGTCCTCCCCCAAAGAGCAAACTTGTTCTCAAGCTTGAAAAGTGGGAAATTGATTGATGATGAACTCTGCATCCTACTATAAAGCATTTTAAACTGATAAACCTTGTCACTTGGTGAGCCATTGTATCGCTTGAGAACCATCCCTTTCCATTGCTCTTCGCTATAACACTTTATGTGGTATAAGAGTATATACATCAACTGCATCTTCTCCAGGAATCTCAATTCGTACCTCCAATATAGGGCCTACATGTTTCTTTAAAAGAGAAACGTGGAAAACAGGATGCACCTTACCAGAGTCGGGCATTTTAAGCTTATAAGCCACTGCACTTATTTTGCGTTCAATTTGGTAAGGACCAAAATATTTTGGCTGCAAGTTTCATACTCCCGAGTTGAACAGATTTTTGGCTGTAATGTTTAAACTTTAAATAGAACCAATCACCCAGTTCAAAGGATCTCTCTGAACATTTTTTATCAGCTTGTTGTTTCATTCTTTGTTGCGCTTTCTGAAGATTTTCCTTCCTCTATTCATAATTCCATTTAAATTACTGAACTCGGAGCTCGGATAAGTTTGTAATAAGGACGTTGCAATGTGAGCTTTTTGCAATTTCATCACCTGCATAACTCTCTTCAATTTGCAACATCCAAACAGGAATTACTGATAATGAAGTAATTGTTGTAGGTGTGCTCTATGTAGCTATATTAGGGTCATTTTGAATTTTAATCATAATTCCCACCTCAGATGTTCCAGTACCTCTTCTTTGTTCATTCTTCTTGTTGAGTTTTTCTGATTTAGCATAAATCCTCCTAGGTGGTGCTTTGGTCTAGAAATCCAATAAAGTTTCTGTGGGATCTAATTCTCCTACATCATCCCTTATAATTCCCTGGCCAATGAAATCAGTAAAATTGTCAAACTGATTTGAATTCTGCTCATCCACTCCTGTAGTTTCTATAAGTTGATCATCTTGTATTCTTCTTGATGATGCATTAGAGACTAGGTTCTCAATTCCCTTCTTATATTGGATTTCAAAATCCAAAACTAAGAACTTTGTTATCCAATTGCGTTGTAAGGCACTTGTAATTTTCGGATCCACTAATTACCTCAAGTTTTGATGGTTAGTTTTTATTACGAAATGACTTCCCATTAGATAATACCTCAATTTATCCATAGCCATAACCAAGTATAAAAGATCCTTCTCATAAGTGGATAAACTCTTGTTTCTGTCACAAACATATTAGCTCAAATAAGCAATATGCCTTCTTTCCTGCATAAGAACAGCTCTCATACCATACCCACACGCATCTGTTTCTATCATAAAATCTTTATCAAACTCTGTCATTTTAAGTACGGGTGCAGATATAGTTTTTTTCAATGCGTCAAAAGCTTAGCAACCTCCTCAGACCACAAAAATTCGTCTTTTTAAAATGACCCCATATTTGGCTATAAACCTTCGATAATAACCAGTTAAGCCCATGAATGCCCTTAATTCTTTTACTGATTGAGGAGTAGGCCAATCTAGATGCTGGAAACTTTGTCTCTGTCTATTTCCACACCTTTAAAGGATATGACATGTCCTATATACTCAACTTTTTCTTCAGCAAAAACACATTTGCTAAGATTTGCAAATAATGCATGTACCCTCATTTCTAGTAATACTGCTCTCACATGTAACAATTTCTTTTCAAAGGTAGAACTGTAAATCAAAATATCATCAAAAAACACCAATACTGTTTTCCTTTAAAAATTTTGAAAGACTTTGAAAAAACTGGTTTTACCGTTTTGTCTTAACTATCAAACATATGTTCGGCCTATGTTCCAACGTACCCTAACCAAGTATGTAAACGAAAATAAACACGAGACACACGGCTTGGTTACGTAGTTCGGTGAAATCCACCTACGTCTGCGGGGCCTGACCCAGTTCAGAATAAATTCACTAATCAAAAAGATATAGTACAAAGTACACCATACAACTATACTTATCTTTCTAAATCTAGACGTGAATTTTGCAAGCTCCCTTGCTACCGATCTGCCTTGATCAGACTCTCTCTGATCTCGAAACTCATCGACGCTGGATCTCCTCCTCCCTAGGAATTAAAGTATACGACTCTGAACTTGATCAACAGGTCACGGTATGTTGGAACGTGGTCAGTTTGGCTCTCGCAGTACTCTTCAAAGAATAGAAATCTGAGGCCAAATTTTGGCAATTAAAATCGCAAGTATTGCAGCCGTATTATGTCCCCTTTTATAGTCCATGAGCAGATTGGAACTCTCTATAATTATCTCTATAATATTCCTATTCCTTATCTGCTTCTGAAGTATATCCAAATCCCATAAATAAAGGGATTTTCCTTATCTCAAATATCCCATAATATTTATTCAATTCCAATTCCATAAATATAGGGATTTACCATAAAATCAGTATGTTTCTACACGACTGACTAAATATTGCGTAATCTCCAATTTCCATACTTCAAAAAACCGTCGCAATATCTGTTCCGCAAATCTGCTTATTGCAGTATGTTCTAACATGGTAAGTTTTCTTCTTTACCATAAGTTCGCAAATTGCCAACCAATTACTCCATGAAATCGCACATGACTTTACAGTGTTATCAAACATGCACTTCTGAATATAGATGACAGGAAGGTAGAGAGAAAATAACAAAAGAGTGAGGAGAGAAAAGAGAAATTCAGATTTGGTGTAAAGCTGCATATCCGTATTCAGGTTCGTTTTCGAGATTCAACTATTGAATCGTTGATTTTTGGATAAGTTGTTCATAGCCGTGGAAATATGATTTTGAACAGTGGAAATATGTTTCTGAACGTTGTTCATAGCCGTGGAAATACGTTGTTCTAAGCAGTGGAAATATGATTTTGAGCTTTCTAGGTTGGTGTTTCAGTTTGGTTTCTACCTTGATTAAATCTTTCTTATGCCTATTATTTGCCAAGATAGGCGTTGATATCTCGTTTAAATCTTGTATTCCTCTAGTTGATACTAGGGAGAACTTTTGTGCCCATTATTTTTTTATTATAGTGGACTAGTTTAAGTGGCTTATGATCCCCGTGTTTTTTACACCTCCATTTGAGGAGGTTTTCCACACTGAAATTGTGTTGTGTTCTTGCTGCATTAATTTTCTAACTTGTTAGTTAGACATTGTCCTCTTACACCGAGTATTTGTGAAAGGTTTGATTTGGGCCATCGTGTTTTCTCCCAACAGTATACTTATTTTTATAAGGAGGAGTGAATTGATTAACTATAAACCTTTCAAGTTTGTGTTCAAGGAAAGCAAAACCTAATGTAGTATACATGTTGATCTTCAATGGCTAGAGAAACAGGTGAGAAAGCATTTGGTTTGTTTCGTTCCTTGTCCCAACAATTTTGCTCCTTGCTAAAGTGAAGGTTTAGATGTCAAAAGACTCGAAATTTGAGTCTTACAAAAGGATCCTATGCTGCTTCGTATGGAGTATATGTTTATTCCGAAACCCATGCTTCGTATGATGGTGCGAAGGACGTGCAAATTAGCATAGCAGCTAAAGCATTTGTACTTAAAATCAGCTGCACAACTTATGGAGACAATCTGTAATTTTGTCAGCAGAGTAACAACATCCATCTCTAATCAAATTTGTCAACTGCTGCAGCAAGAGACTGTCCTTCCTTCTTCATCTGGTGACGCCGGCCTTTCTAGTTTCATGCCACCGGGTTGATCAGGAGCCGCCTTCGCCAACTCTTTCGCTGCTCCAAATAGACCAAAGAGAAGATTAAAAACCAAATGCCAACGAGTAGAAGCAGCTCTGATTGGGATTTTGAATTGGTTACCTATTTTGTAAAATAGCTCGTTAACATTCTGTGCAGTTTTAGCTGAGGCTTCGAAGAACAGCAACCCGTTTTCTCCCGCATACTTCGCTCCTTCCTGCAACGGTTATTTTCATTACCAAGAGAGACGTTGCACTCAGAATAAGTGATCTTACAAATTACATGAAATGTTTATGAACCTCATTTCCCACAGCCCTTTTGGACTCTAAATCAGCTTTGTTTGCCACCAGAACCACTACCATTTTCTCACTTCCTGGGTAGCAAATAACAATGTAAGATTGAACAAATTTCCATACTGCTCATTCGTGCTGTTAATCGCATTTCTTTCCGGAGGATCTGAACAATGACTGTTTTTTAAAGCTATGGAACAACCATTGTACTTTTTAACTTAAAACACCGCAGGAGAAAAAATACAGTGGTTGTTCCATAAGTTTATTGAAGACCGTCTTTCCAAAGTCTCCTCCTCTGTTTTAGAGAAATGGACAATTAACATAACAAGCTTACCATGTCTTTGCAGTTCCTGAACCCACTTTTTGGCTCGTTCAAATGAATCCTGAAAACATTATTTGTTGAATCACATTTCCTCTTTTTCACTCAAAGCAATGGACTGGAATAGTTTTGTAAGATTAGAAAGCTGGATTATTTTAAAAGCAAGAGATCATTTTATGCTTTCCCTGCAAAAAACTTATGCTTTTAAAATAAACTATTTTTTTTAGTAATTTTACCAAACAATTAAAAGTGTTAAAACTTATAAGCAAACCAACCCATAAACCCCGCCAAACACACTCATAATCTGCTCAAGGAAAGTACCACTTTGGTGATGTCGTATACAGCGAGAGCAGCGGCGGCACCACGGTAGTACATGGGAGCTAGGCTGTGATACCTCTCCTGTCCGGCGGTGTCCCATATATCAAATTTAATGGAAGCATCAGCCAAAGACAAAACTTGGGTAAAGAAAGCTGCTCCAATTGTTGATTCCTGAACATTTACAACTATGCATCAGCATCAGGGTTTAACACCTAAAACAAAAACTAGTACTCCATCCGTTAACAAAAGTTATTAGTGGTAAAAAAGAAAACTTGCTGAAAAGTGTGTCACAAGAGAGGGAGCACTGATGATTGAACACGTACCTCGTAATCATGGTACTGGCCTTTCACAAACCTTAACACCAAACTGCTCTTTCCAGTCCCCATATCCCCGACAACGACCTACCAATTCAAGCCACAACATGTCAAATTGAATCTCAAAACTGAAGTGATCCCATTACACATTAATATGCATCTGAACAACATATTGGCTACAACACATTTATATGTATCCCAAGTCAGATACCAATTATCATCATCCACCAAATACTTAAAGAGATTCTTAAAATGTATTACGAGTTTATATCGTAAAATCACTTGATACTATGGATATATTGAGCTATAACCGCCTAACCGGCAATAAAATGGGAGGACGTACCTACCAGCTTGGCTTGTATATTCTTGTTGGCCGTCCAGGCCATGTTTTATTTGGTTTAGAGGCGGAGAGTTTTGTTAGGAATGTGAACGAAAGATGAAGTGAGTTTTGGCGATCGTTGGTTAGCTTAATTGAGGAATGAAGCATAGAGAAGTATAAGTTTGCGAAGTAGCGTTGGGTAACGTTATTGACCGGTAAGGAAGGAACTTGTGGCGTTGTTTGTCACACTTTGTTGGAAGCTACGTGGTTTGTTTATTTGTGTTCTTTTCACCGTAACGTTGCACTTACTCATACACCATACACTTACTCGGTGTGGGACAACGTTTGAGTGTTCTTAGGAGGGCGTCCCTAGCTATCAAATGGATGGAGTTTCATGCTCTACTGAGCTTCAATAGATTCAATGGTGGTGTATCCTAATTAAGTCATAGCTTAGAATGTTAATATGTAATTTGGTTGTTTGTATGCTAATTATTTGCACAAAATTTAAAATATGGAAATGAAACTAAGGTGGTGTTTGGTTAATGTGTGCTTAGACCAAGTCACATAGGAAAGAAATGTTTAAAAGATCAAATTGTCCAATCCAAGAGTAAATTAAGGAGTCAATTTGATAGATCTTCTGTATCCAGACATTCATATAATTATATTAAAGCAGTTAGTTTGTCAAATTATTAAATTTAGGATTTTAAATTTTAATTATTTTACAATTTCAGATTTAAATGTAATATTTGGATCCCAATTTAAATGTATTATTTAGATTCACAATATAAATAAATTTTATTCATTTAGGATATTATATTGATTTAAAATATCAAAATATATATTTTTAAAATTATAGTCTAAAATCGATAATATTATAGAAACATAAAAGTAAAATTTAATTTACAGTAAATTTATTTAGCGTGAAATGTTATTTCTTAATTTTAGTTCAACATATATTTAATATTTTAGTATTATTTATTTATAAAAAGCGATACTCTCTTAGTCCCAACCAATTCTGCATAGAATCTTTTTTTAGTCATAGATGTTGAAATTTGACCACATATTTAAATATGTATATGAACAATAATTTTATCATTGAGATATAGTTAGCTTCGTCGTAACATGTAATTTCTAAAGATCAATTTGTGTGTGCTGTTATTGTCCGTATCTACACATATTTACAGTCAAACATGTTTATTGGAGACTGTAAAAAGATTCTGTGCAGAAAAGGTTGGGACGGAGGGAGTAGTTAAATTGTAAGTGAAATAAGAGATTCTAATTATTAAATATAAATTATGTTTAAAATAAATGAAAACAAATATATTATATATAAAATTATTATTGAATATTTTCAGTAGAAAATAATATACTTCATACTAAAGTGATGTTAACTGATGATTTGTTGCATTGGAGTGCAAAAATTTCAAAAAACTTCTCAATCAAGCCTCTCATATCCACGTCATTTAATGTCCGATAAAATATTGACAAATGTCTCCTATTTTTACTCATGACCCCTTAGCATTGGAGATGCTGTAAGTAAAATTGGTTTCTTTCGAAAGTAGAAAGAAATTATTTTTCTTTTTCGCCAAAAAATATTTTAAGCTTTTGTAATACATTTTGGATTAATGAAAAATTGATAAAAATACCCTTTTTAATACATCTTGAAAAGTGTTAACATTAAATCTAATGCAACATCACTTAAAGAAATACTTACAAACGTGTTTCAATAAGTCAAATTTAGTATTATTAGCATCTAAAACAACACTTTTAAAACATTGTATTAGCATTAGTTTGTAGTAATAATGTTTATTGTAGCTTGATTTGAGATTAAAGAGAAAATTATTTAAATGGCACAACTCATAATAAAAATGAAACAAAACAAAACAACTTATTGTAGCATGTTTTGGGATAATAAATATTCATTGCTGAAAATTTGGGGTTTGTGGAATCGCACATAGGACCGTCAGCTCTTTAGTTCGATTTCTTAACCACAAATCCAATACATCAAATTGGTCTTTGGTTTGAGTCTTTAAATTATAAGATAACATTAAATTAACTATATGTCATAAAAGAGACTTTCAAATAATCATCAAATACATAATTCATCAATATATTTTATTCATTAAGTACGGTAGTATATATTAATAATTGTAATGAATTGTAAGTTGGATTTGTTATAGAAATTGAAAATTTAAATTTTAACTTAAACTTAATTTAATTAATTGAAGAATGTAACGAATACTCCAATGTGATATATTGGCAAATAAATAAAAATAACTTTAATTTTTTAATTTTTTAATTTTTAATTTTTTAATTTTTTAATTTTTTAATTTCTAACTTAAATATTCAACCTACATTATTTTTATAACAATTTCAACTTATAATATTTTACACTAAATTTAATATCTAAAAAAATTGAATCATTTTTGTTGCTATTCATTGCACATGTACCTAATTTATATTTGTATTGAAAAATGATGAAATCTTAGAAAATGTGGCTTGTCCATAAATGTACGGACTTGTCATTTTACCTTTTAACTTAAAGACTTTTTTTTTAAATTTTAATTATTATATTTTATAAGTTAAAACATGTAATAAAGTGTGTTTGAATGTCAAAATATAAGAAATGTTATAAAAAAGTACAATGTTTAACTTTAAAGAATACTTTATTTAAATTTATAAATTTAATGTTTAATTTAACAAATGCAGTGTATAAGGAAAAAATACAGTGGATTGTCCAAAACTTAAGGACATGCCAAATGTCAGGAGACCTAACTTCAAAAATTTGTTAAACAAAGCAATAAATTTGGTTCATTGACTTAACCGAATCAGTTAAGTACGATATGATTCAACATGTGAGGCGGGACGAAACGACACGAAAGACACAAAGCATGTGGGTGGAACGTGGGCCAACTTTTATTTTAGTAGCACGACACGAAACATCACAAAGATAACAAAGTGGACTTTTATTTTAGTAGCATGATAGACATAAACACAAAGTGGACCTTAAATTTATATCTGGCACGAAGGTATGACACGAGCACGTCACGAAGGCATCAATACTTAACTTATGAGTAAAATATGTATAAGTCCTGTCAAACAGAACCATAATCCCTACCAATAAAAACCTAAGACTCTTCATTTAGAAATTTTGATTATAAATCGGCTCAATTTCATTTTTTTAAAGGTACCATCCAAATAACATAAAATATTATTTTAGATCGCCTAACCGTTAGACGGAGTCATTTTATAATTAATAAATGGGTGAACGACTTGGGAGATCCTTGAACTCCCTATATCATTCACTTTTAGCCCCTTATTTTTTGAACATTTTTGAGCCCTCAACTAACAAAACTGCTAAGTCTTGGCCCTTCCGTACACTCAAAACGTCAAATTTTAGGGCAATTTAGTAATTTCACTTCTTTTTAAATTTATTTGTTCTTTCTCATTTTTATTTTCTCGTTTTATTTTTTCCTTTTTTTATTTTCCATTTTCCCTTTTCAATTTTCTTTATTTCTTTTTTCCCCTCTCTCCCTTTTTTCCCTTTTCTCAAACCCTTTCCCATTTCCTTTTCCATATCCCCACTGAGTTTCTCCTCCTCGACCCATTTCGCCACTGCCAATCGCCACCTCACCACCTAAGGCTACCCATCCTGCTGCATCCCTTCCATCCACCATCCTCGTCAACTTCAGCTGGTACCGTGACCGGCTCTCTGCCACCACTTTCGTCGTCTTTGCCACTGTTGATCCCCATTTGTCTCACCCCCTCCACCCGCTGGCCTCGTGCTGCCTCTTGCCACTTCACCTCCACCACTTGCTGATTCCCTAATCGTCTCACCCATCTGCCTGCTGACCCCGCGCCGCCTCAGGCCACACCACCGCCACTACCTGTTGATTTCCCCATCACCTAACTCCCTCCTCCAGCTGACTACGCGCCGCTTCCTATCACCCCACCTCCACCACCTGTTGATCCCCATCGCATCACCCCCTCCACCCGCTGACCCCGTCGATCTTCCCTTTGTCCTTGCCACGACCACCTATCCCACTGTCCCAACCAAAGCTCCTGCCACCATCGTCCCATCCTAAGCCCTAGCCCAGTCGTTTGTCCCCGACACCACCATCCCAGCCCAAACCCCAACCTAGCTGTTTATCCCCGCCATCACCGTCCTAGCCCAAATCCTACCTCAACTGTTTGTCCCCACCACCATCACGCGCATTATCTACCTTGACTCCAACCTCATAATCATCTACATCGCCAAGCTCTGGAGCATCGATCTTCACCGCCAAAGATGAAGGTTGAAGAGAAAAAATGGGAAGGCATAAAAGAAAAAAATAAAGGGAAAGGGAAAGGTGAATGGGAAAATGAAAGAAAAAACAAAACACTAATAGGAAAATATATGGGGAAATGGAAAATGACTATTTTCCCTTAAAATTGATGTTTTTTTTAATACTGAAATTAACGTTTTGAATGGACGGAGGGCCACGATGTAGCAGTTTTGTCAGTTGAGGGGCAAACGTGTTCAATAAAAGAAGATAAGGGGCTAAAAGTAAACGACGAAGGGAGTTCAAGGGTCTCCCATGTCGTTTGCTCTTAATAAATAATAGGGTGGTTTTGATGTTTGTTTCTATTTATTTCAACGAGATTCCCAAACTTCTAAAACCCTTTTAAAGTATATTTTAAAATATAAATTATCATAATGTGGCATTAAAATTTATCAAAACAAAACTTTCTATAATTAATCTACTCAAGCGGTCCACCAATGATCACTTAGGCATATTAATTAAATGAACACTTACTTTTGTGGCTAGTTCTTTGAGTTTTGGGTTTTCTATAACAGTCTTGTGTAACACACTACTTGAATACCCTTTCATAAGTATCGCTTAGAGCATGTACAGTGGAGGTTTAAGAGTGGGTTGAATTAAAAATTTGGACCGAATGGGAACAATAATTCCCCACAATGGGGGGCTGAAAAGGGGTTGAATTATTCAACCACT
>JAULKK010000001.1:5813520-5823782 GCA_032355705.1 Rubia peregrina | reverse complement strand
ATTAAACTTTAGATATTGTCCAAGTAGAATTGCAAATCTAAAACTCTCATTGGAATGTAAATTTATTATGTAATAGTGATTTGAGGTTAAACTTTGTATCACGCTTCCGCATAATTGTACTGCTAGATTCTTGACACTTGAGATACCTGACTTTGAGTCGGCTCTCGGTAACACGGCATACCCCGACCTAGTACTCGCTAATAAGCAGGACGGTTCGGGGATGGGGTGTTACAACGGATGATAAATCAGGGTCTAGCACCAACGATTCCGAGTCTTCCACAAAAGTGTCGTTGCAGACTAAATCTCAAGACTATGGAGAGAACTCGTCAGAAGAATCTCATAATTAACCCAACCATTCCACCAACCTAATAATTTCCATTTGTATTTTATATTAGTCGTACTTGTTGATGAACGTGTCAGGAATTTATTGGGACATTATGTATTTTGTTTAATTTGGAATTTGTTAAGATGTTTTCTCGGATGAACGTATGGTAGCATTTTATGGTTTGGATTATGTGGACTTTGATTTATCAATTTGCTTGATTTTGGTGAACTAGCAACGGGACCTGTACATGGTACATTCCTGGTTATGGGTGAATTTCCTTTAGAATGATTGATTTATTAGGTGTGATGGAGCCATGAAACGTCGCTCTTGATCGTGAACATAACGTTGGACTTACCTACATTTACCAACTAACATGCGACATCACATGAATTAGTTAATTTAAATGGATTTAGGCTTTGGTTTGGACCGAGGGGCCTGTCCCACACCACACACTGGAATTCAGGACTGATTTTATGTACAACGTCAGTAACTCCATTTTTCATGTCTTTCATTCAATTTGGGTATTACGATTGACTTTGGTCAGAGGACCAAAACAAATATCAAAATATGCGACGTCGCTTCTTCAAGTCATGATTATTTTGGTTCAACCGACCTATAGTGCGAAGTCAGAAATCTCATGAATAACTAATACCGATAGGTTTTGCACATGTTATCGACATCGCACCAAGGTCGGTTTTATTTTTTACTTTGATTTTGAAAATTATTTACCTCGGTTATCATAGAACCTAGGTAAGAAACCTATTATTTACCTCAATTTTTTTAAGCCTCATTTTTTAACTGGGGTAAAATTATTATTTATTTCGGAAAAAAATGAGGTAAAATGCGCGAAATAATAGGTGTTATTTCTTGTAGTGATTGGAGTTGCTAAGTGGTGGTATAATAACAATCCTCAAGCTAGCCTTCAAATGACACCTTATGAAGCCCTCTATGGAGTCAAGCCACTCAGTTTATCTCTAGGATCTTTCACAGATGTTCTTTTGCCAGCAACTCAGAATATGATGTCACAAAGGGAATATGTTACTACCTTGCTTCAGTGACATCTTAAGAAGGCTCGCATGAAGAGGTTAGCTGGAAAAAAATGCACTGACAAATCTTTAAACATTTGAGACTGGGTCTATCTTAAACTTCAAAATAACAATCAGGAAACTGTTTTTCCCAAAATAACCATGAAGATATCCCCCGAATACCAAGGGCGGTGGCAGAACACATCAGTAGCAGGGGTTGATATGTAACGGGGGAAAATTCCCAATTTTTTTTTTATATATTAGAGGGTGTTGGAAAAAAATTAAAATTTTACTTCCACACTTCCAATAAATTTCATCTTCCCAGGGGCTGAAACCCCCTCCAGCCCTTACCCAGCTCTGCCCATGCCAAATACTATGGTCCATTCAAGATTCTTCAGAAGATTGCAAATGTGGCTTATAAATTGCTTCTACCCCGTTCATCCAAAGTACATCCAGATATTCAACATATCCCTTTCAAACAGCATGACGGCCCAACTCGTACCAGTATTACTCCGTTTCTAGAAACTGACATTCATGATTTGGTTATTTTTTTAGAGCCAAAAAAAATCTCACAAAGACGTTTCATAGCCATGGGGCAGCAACAAGTCATTCAAAGGCTGATTGAATGGAAACACATGCTTGTAGAAGAAGCATCTTGGGTGGATGTCGAGTTCATTACACAACAATTTCCCCAGTTTCATACTTTAAAAACTTCTCAAAACTCGGTTTGAGGACAAGCTGATTATTAAGGGGGAGGAATTGCCACTAGCAGCTTAATTCAGTAAGGGTAATCACAATCAAGAAGACAGCTGGGAATTATGCCACTCCACCGGAAGGTGAAGAAATCTGTTACAACGGCCCCATGGTTGGGAAAGGCAGCTGAAAAGTTTTATTAGAGCTAGCTTAAAAGGGGAAGAAGGCATTGATAGGATCATCATTCTGTCAGCTAATTTATTGTGAAGAACATTTTCTTTTTCTCTCCGTAATTTTCTCAGATTCTTCTTTTTCCTCCTCTCGTTTCTGCTCATCTATTCATTATTCAGTATAAACCCAGAAAATTCCAAAATCTCCCCTTTGAAATTGTTGTTTGTAACAGACAACTTTTACGATAGGCGTTTAGTATATATGTAAACATCTAATGTGGGGCATTTTCATTCCAACACACCATTCATATTATAATACCACGGGCTTAATTAGCCATTAATCATCTTAGAGAAATTTTTGGAATGTTAAAGCATTCATAATTAATGAAAAAGAAAGGCTGAAAAACAGAAATTATGATGATTCAACATTCAGAGGATTCCTGACGACAGGGATAAGATAGAGATCATTCCTTCTTCTTACAGTGATCCCAGATGCTTCTTCCATGCATAATTCCTTGGGAGCTGGTAAAGTCCAATCAAAATGGAACAGAAAGTTTGCAAGAGTAAGCTCAACATTTGTAATGCCAAACTGAATTCCCGGACATATTCTTCTCCCAGAACCAAAGGGGATGTACTCAAAGTGTGTTCCCTTGTAGTCGATCTGCCTCTCATTGAATCTTTCCGGTACGAATGCCTCTGGGTTTTTCCAGTACAAAGGGTCTCTGTTGATTGCCCATGCATTCACGAGGACGGTTGTGTTGGCTGGTATGGTGTATCCACTGATCAAACACTCTTCAGCATTAATTCTAGGAAGCAATAGAGGTGCAGGTGGATGAAGCCTCAGTGTCTCTTTCACCACTGATTTTAGATACTTGAGTTTGTCAAGATCCTCCTCAACAACACTTCTTTTCTCACTGAAAACTTGCCTCACTTCTTCTTGGGCCCTGTCCATGGTTTTGGGGCTCTTCATCATCTCAGCCATTGCCCAATCCACAGTGGTGGATGATGTCTCGCTTCCTGCTCCGAAAATGTCCTAACAATGTATCTCCATTTTTAGAGAAGTGCAAAGGAAACCAAAAATATTTATATGTTGGGAAATGTTGTATGTGTCTGATTCTGTCTTGTGTTCCACAAATTCTATGTTTCGTAAAGTGAGTAGTTTTTAGGAAGAAATGAGTGATTTGTGGAACACGTTGCAATCTGATTAGTTTTACACCTGAGCATACAACATTTTGTAACATACGAAGGAAATAAGTAGTTAAATTATAATATACTAACCAGGAGTACTGCTTTGATATTATCAGAAGTGAGGGAAAATTCAGGCTTATCATCCCCATGGACATCATACTTTAGCAGAACATTAACAAGATCTTCACGGGCTGAATGACGCGTCCTGTGCTCATCGATAATGGTGTCAAGTATCTTGTCTAATGCCTTGCGAAAACTCTCTAATTTGGGCTTCACACCACTAACCCAATGCAGGAACTTCAGGGAAGGGTATATATCAGCAATATTGAAGGCTGCTGCCATTTTAATACCTTCAGTGATCAAGTGAATGAGTTCTTCCTGATCTGCACTCTCCTTTCCAAAAGCAATCCTCGCAGTGGCAGTGTAACTGGTTGAGAACACCTTTTCTGTGAGGTTTATTGGTGACCCTGCATTGCTAGCTATCCATCGCACCATACCCGAAGTTTCTTCCCTCCTTATGTATTGAAAAGATTGGACGCGACGAGGACTCAAGAGCTCAGAGATGCATATTTTGCGCAACTGCCTCCAGTAGTCTCCATATGGAGCAAATGCAATGTTTGTTGAATTGTAAGCCAGGATCTGTGTCGCGATGATTTGAGGCCTGGAGGCGAATTCTGTATCGTGCGTTTTCATAACCTCTTTTGCCATTTCTGGAGAGGAAACAACAAGTGTAAGAACTTCACCAACCTGAAGCAGCATAAGAGGTCCATGTTTGTTGGCCAAGTTTCTGAGGGAGCGATGAGGAAGAGATCCAGCAAGCTGATGAATGTTTCCTAGGACTGGTAGTTTCCAAGGCCCTGGAGGAAGATTAGAGGCGGTTTTGCTCCTTAATTTACTTCCCAATTTTACAAGCAAAAGCATCAACAACCAAGTCAACAACAAAGCTGGAACATCCATTCTTTGATTGCTAATGGGAGAGCAACTAATATGTTCTTCCACGTTTATATAGTAACGGTTTTGCCTTGCAATAGATTCCAAGTACATTGGTGACAACTAAGTTCGGACATTTATATAGAATCGGTCTTGGCTTCTACTGGTATTGCATTGGTGACTACAAGAATCTTAAATCGTTTGTTGTAATATGTAACCTCCAAAGGGATGCCCAGAATGAGGATGTGATTTGAGATTCAAAATCTACTGGTGGTTTTGTTTACTAGCGAAAAGCCCTGTACGGCAAGTCGGTTTCCTTCTGTGCATATATAGGGTAGAAGTTTTATTTTCCCCCGAAAACTAACATCCAATCTACTAAACCTCCGACCATCATCAAATTCTTAATACAATTAATGACGCAATGGTGGGTTATTCTTGAAGACATGTAGGGGCATAATTGGCAACTAAAACTTGACAATTCATAATAGAATCTTTAGAACGGTCACACTATTATTTTAAAGAATAGGATAATCATAAATTTGATTGCGACTCATTATGTAATTAACAGAAATTTTTTCTTTTATATAATTACCATTTTTTCATTTTCTTTTATTTGCCTTTCAGGATATCACTACTGCATAACAGGTACATAGTCACCCATATGTAAGTGCTGGCAGGTCACTACGGGGGCTGGGTTTATCATAGGCACCAATATAGTGAAAGAAGTGAAAAATTGGTGCCTACTAGTGCCCAAAATCGGTGCCTACATAAAAAGATAGGGTTGTGCACCTTCAAGCATGTGTTAGCCGATGCATTTAATACATTTATTATCATCTTTTATTTGGTTGATTGCTATTTTTAGTTAGCTTTATACGACCAAGGGTTTAGATGGCCATTTTTTTATTTTCTTGTCCAAATCTTGAGTTTTGTGAACTTAATTAAATCTAATGGACACTTTGTATTCACGGGCACCTGGATCTTCCTTTTTAATTTCATTAGTAGGTTCCTCGTGAGTACTTTTTATCATCTTTTTGTAGGACATCCGCGAAAGTGGCAGAAGCTATTTCAAGGTCATTCGTAAGTATGGTAGAAGATATCGAAGGTCATTTGCAAGATTGTACTAGATTGTAGGCCACAAACTCCAAAGCATGGTATTAGATAGAATTGAGCTCAGAAATGGCGGATTCGAAGTTCAAGAAGGCCAAAGAAGAAGTCGAGGAAGTGTTGTCCGAGATTGCACAGAGTTCAAGGAAATATCCGAGAAGAATCAACCTTTGAGTGTGGAACCATTGGATTCTTCTTCTTGAGTGCTATAAAATTGAATAAAAGAACTTTCAAATCGGATCAGTGGTTCTTCTATTGCGGAGAAAACAAGTCAGCTGGCTAAACCAGCCAAGGCCAGCATGAGGCCAGCCTGACCAGAATGAAAGAGCCTGGCACGGCATATGCCGGCACTCAGCACCGCTCGTGTCAAGCAGCAGGGGCAGTGCCAGAGACCTCCAGCACAGACGGTGCCGACTCCAGCTGCCGTGCCCCACGTCTTCATTCCACTCAAAAATTCAGCTAAGTATGAGCGCAGACCGTTTCATTTCACACGGTCCGCATCGTTTCAAGTCACTAATGCCAAGACTAGCCTACGGGGTGTGAAGAACGACACCACCCGTGCCAAGTTACTGAGCAAAATGAGGTTCCAGCTCCCGGTGTCACTAATAAATAATCTTTTCACATGAGATCTACTAAGCCGAGAGGGGACCGTCAAAGATGATATTTATATGTTTCTCCCGTTCTTACTACTACACTACCAAGAATGGTAACTAGTGGCAAGCACCGAGATCGTCCACAGAGATGGTAAAAATCTAATAATTAATTAAACACAACTGTGATCGGGTCGTCAATCCGACCACGTGTTCTTAATAAACAGTGTCGTGAAAGCAGTCACTGGGAGAGATTCGTACTAACAACCACCAGCATGTAAATGATCACAAGAATTAAAAATATAAACTAACACTCGCAGAATATTTGCGTAACACGACTAATGTCATATCGATCTTTGATTTCATCGAACACAAGAACTAAACCCTATTCTAGTGTTTGTATTATGTAGTGCGGACAATGGTCAAAACTTCCCCCTATCTATCACATAGAGGTGAGCGTATTAAATCTTCTATCAGTCTCGCTTCTACAACTAGGAGAGTGCAACAATGGCAATGGCTCATTGTGCAAGTCCGATTCTCCCCCGTGCGATTAAGTCCTAGGCGGAACACTACGAACGCACTACCCTAAGAACTATAATGGCAAAGTAAGTAGGCGTCTTATCGATGGCTCTAGGATCAACAAGATAATCTGAGTTTTCTACTTAGTTTATCTCTACCCATAATCCTTCGAACTGCATAGTCAGTAAACTAGAGCATGGTCGATCGTGACGATGGTAACCTTTGTTCACACACCCACACAGTTCCAGACTATTGTCACCCCAAGCGCATCTTGGTTTCCTTCCCCGAAGGATAGAAATAGCGCAAAAACAGGAAATTAGATGTAGGTGTGTGCTAACAGAGTGTGACAATCATGTAATTCAGAAGAATTATACGAACAAACCAACAAAATAATCACAAAAAGGCATAGAAATAGGCAGATCTATAAATCTCACAAAATGAACATTATTACATGAATACAAAAATGTTCCCCAACGAAGATCCCTACTCCCTAATAATTGAACCCAAGTATTTCATTAGATTCAACACTCTTGGGCAGAAGAAAAATGAAAAGATGAAAACAAAAGAACCTAGAGAGAAAGAAGTGTATTTTCTCTCTCTAGCCTACTCTTAAGATCTAAAAATGAGTATCTAGTTAAATCCTAGTAGACATAGGTCTAGATATATAGTAGTAGGGAATTGGACCTAAAATTAGGTCTAAAAGTGGCCAAAAACCCTAGCAGCCGCAACCGGTGCGGAGGTAGTGTCTGGCACCTCCCCGTGCCGACCAAGAGAGCTTTGTGCTGGCATAACACGTCGGTCCTGACATAGGCCGTAGCCCTATTCCTAACTGGTAATAAAACAATGACCAAATAAAATCAAAACTAGCAAAAAGGGTTAGAAGTAACTGGAAACAAATAGGAAAGTTGAACAACAAAAACCAATAAAAACAAAAGAAAAAACAAAACCAAAAACAAACCTACTTAATCAACTAACACATTATGCAAGTTAACTACTAGACCATTAAGCTTACATCTATGACAGCGATGCCAAAATATCACCCGTCCCTTCACGACATCACTGATAAACCACGGGAAATATACTTAGCCAAGAGGGGAGCGTGATCGAAGATAAGAATTTATGTGTTACTCCTGTTCCTACTACTATACTACCAAGAATGGTAGATAGTAGAAAGTATCGGGCCATCCACAGAGATGTTAGGAATTTAGTAATCTACTAAACACAACCGTGGTCGGGTCGTCAATCCAGCCATGTGTTAGGAATAAAGAGTGTTGTGAAAATACTCATTGGGGGGGTTCCACTATCAATTACAAGCATGCAATCAACGGAATAAACAATATAAACTACAATTGGGAAATATTTGGGTAACATGGTCGATGTTATTTCAATCATCGATTTCATCAAATACAAGAACTTAGCCCTATTCTAGTGTTTGTGTCACGTGGTGCAGCCAATGGTCAAAAGTTCCTCCTATCTGTCACATAGAGTTGCGCTTATAAAATCTTTCATCAGCCTCACCTCCACAACTGCGGGAGTGTAACAACGGTTATGGGACATTGCGCAGGTTATATTCTCCCACGTGCAATTAAGTCCTGAGTGGAACACCATCAACAAACTACCCCTAGGCCTACAAAGGCAAAGGAAGTAGTTGTCTTATCGATGGCTTCTAAGATCAACAAGATAATCATAGTTTGCTACCTACTCTATCTCTACCCACAACCCTTCAGAGATTTTTGGTTGGCTAACTAGATGCATGGTTGATCGTGATGATTAATAACGGTAACCTTCGTGCATATGCCCAGTTCCCGTCTATTGTCACCCCAAGCACCACTAGGTTTCCTTAAGAAAGGAGTAGTAATAGTTCACCAACATGAAAGTAGACTCGACTGTGTGCCAAAAAAGTGTGACAATCGTGCAATTCACAAGAATTTAAGAACAAGCCAACATAATGATCACAAAACATATAGAAATAGGTAGATGAAGAGACGCAAAATACATGTATTTTCCTGAGCATTAAGCATTCTGTTGTTATAGTTTTGTTGGAAGATTGTCATATTTAGGTAGGTTTGGAGTTGGATGACCGTTTTTGGTTTTTAATATCGAAATCCTTCTTTTATTAACCTACTTTGAATCTAATGGGATTGTATCCTTATGAGTGATGTGTTCACATCTTTTAGCACATTTGAAACAAATATTTGTAATGGACTAAGTTTTTACTTAAGAATAATGGATGTTTTGTTGGTAAGAAAGTTAGGATGATGATTTATGAGTTATATCCTAAGTCTCTAGTTTAAGGTCTTTTTGGAAGGTCTTTTATGATCATCTTCATGTTGGAAGCTTAAATAATGAAGATTCACAAGAAATATAAGGGTTTATAAGTGAAGGCCAATACAATTTGGTAGAACATAAGTCTGTATTTGAAGAAGTAACGCCGGGTGACTGACGCGAACACTGGCCGGCCTACTGGTCCAATGAAGAATACCGGGAGAGTGGCCCAGGCACTTAACTGTGCGCTCGCGTGCCCCAAAATGTAAGGGGAACCGACCTCAACTTAAAAATTGGTGGCCATCCTCTGATGGCACGAGCCCAAGCGCTGGGCCCTTATTCGAGTCCGGCGGGCGCTTCAGCCTGCGTGCCCTGCTTCCCTTTTGAATATTTTTCTACCACAACTTGTACTATAAATATCCCTTATCTTATCACCATTCCAAACCTTTCGCTTGGCTGAAAAATCACCTTACTCAAACCCTAGTTGTTCATTTCTCTTCATATTTTCTCTCTGTGTTTATATATGAATTTGTCCATGAATATTAGTATGATTTGTGTTAGCTAAACTTATCACTTGGGAGAAATTGGTTGAAGTTTCCCAACCCATGTAGTAAGACTCTATTTTACTCTTTCATGAGCATTTGTTGTTAAGCATTTACTTTTCCATTAATGTTGTTGTTTACTTCATTTATGTTATTGGATGTTTGAGAATATGAAATGATTGTATAAGTAAGTGCTAGAAGTGTTAGGAAAGTGTATAATTTCTTCACAACTTTGGCATGAAAATCCAAGAACGTAGAATTAAAACATCTTGTGGGTAAATGATGTTCATCTTGCTAGATGAGTATGTTAATGTTGTATGTTATCATCTAAGGTAGCAATGAAAGATTGAATCTTGAATGTTGTTTGTTCTAGGTTTAGTCTAATAAAAAAATTGTTTGGTTAAATGGCCAAGAATTTTGTTTAATGCTTGTAGTTGTAATAAAATTTATGGTTGTTAGTATATAATACCATTGATGAAATACCTTTCAGCACTATTTGTCTAAATTGCTTATCAATGAGGTATGCAAATGGTCGTTGAACGTCTTTGCAAATTACTAATTAAGAAGAAATGAATGTTGTTGATCTTCAAATGGAAGTGATAACATTTCCTATATGTGAATTAATGTGTGAATGAGTCTAGGATCTATAAGAGGCTTGAAAGTGGGAATCAATTTCCCCCAAGACTTAGTTAATTGTGATTTTACCATATTTTTAGTACCTTTTTGCATGAGTGCATAATTAGTTTACTTTGATAGTTGTGTTTTCTTTCATTTCATAACATCGGAAACCATCCAAACCCCCACCCTCCCCCATTTTTACAGTCTTTATTATGTAGATATATATATATATAGTATTTACCCTTATATGCGTAAACCCTTAGGAAAATCCCTCTTCTTCGTGGACGACCCCG
>JAULKK010000001.1:5735415-5757170 GCA_032355705.1 Rubia peregrina | reverse complement strand
ACCTGAGATCTATCTGTTGATTTGGTATTATTGTATGATATGATAGGTTTACCCGTTGTTCGCGGCTATTGGCGTTGATGTCGGAAGCTGCGTGTTCTCGTTGGTCCACCATATTTGCATTAATCCAGAAGTCAGGTACTACTATTTTTGGAAATGTTTTAATTTTTCTTTGAAGTTTTAATTCTATTTCTAGCTAAATCAGTGCTTATTTTAGCTGTTCAGATTATACTGGATGTGAAGCTTTTCAGTTGATCTGATCATTTATGTGTATTTTTGGAACTATCTGATCATTTATGTTTAGTTTGGAGGTTGAATGTTTGATAAAGTTATTCTTCTAATTGAATACTTATCCAATAAGTCAACTTGACTTAGAAAAGTTCATCTTAGTTTAAAGAGTGTTTTTTCATGTTGATATAAAGTTTTATGAAATCAGGTAAAAGACTAGTTTGGAAGACAGCTTATGGAAATCCACCGACTTATATTCATGAAAATGGTACACCTAGAAGATTTGAAGATTTAGATGCATGATTTAAAAAATTTAGGGGACCTAAATTGTAATTGACAAAATTTTGGGGGACTTGAATTGTAATTTTTGAAATTTCTCTTTTTTTTATTCTCCACACATTTTGCGACGCTTCCAATTGTAGCAATGTTTTTGCGACGCTTCCAGATTTAGCATTTTTTGCGACGCTTCCAACTTTAGCAAGTTTTTGTGACGCTTTCAACTTTAACAAAAAAATTGCGACGCTTCCAACTTTAGCAATTTTTTGCGACGCTTCCAACTTTAGCAATTTTTTGCGACGCTTCCATAGCGACACATTACCGCGTCACAATTTTTTAGTGACACGCTAAATAGAGGCACTTTCTAAAGCATCACTAATCATTTTAGCGATGCTTTTAAGTGTCTGTAATGTTAAAAAAAAAGTGTCACAGCAGGAGATTTTTTTTGTAGTGTAACATCTGCAGTCAAAACCATATAACTAATGAGGGAATTTACATGAAACGAGTTAATATCATTTGTCCTTCTTCCTCTTCACATTACCAACTATATAGTTCATCTTCGTCTTGACTCAAGCGTCGGAGCGGACACGGCTATGCACAGACTTAGTAAGTCTGTGTTTTGTAGGATTTGGAGCGGGCTTAGGAATGGGGCATGGATCACGCAACTCATACAAATATTGGACTCAACATTGACATCGTCTATGAGGAACATTGTACATAGCACCCACACTGCTCATACACAATGGAATGATCATCAATAGCTTTCAAGAACATTTTACAACACAACTTCGTATTCAAGGAGGTGACACATATAGAAAGAGAGTCGTCCCTCACACTCGCAGGGAACCAACAATGGCTATGAATGACCATGAAGTTAGCAAACGACTATGATATCTTGTAGATCATCATGGCTTCGCAGAAAGAGATGATGTGGAAATAGAAGAAAGAGAAGATGCTAGGGCGTTCAAGGATCAACGAGGTTGAAAGCACAACGGTGAGCCAACAAAGTTGCTCCATGATCGGGAGGACAACAAGACAATCCTGAAGGTGAGAGAATGTGAAGACGAAACCAGCCAGCGCGCTACGAGACATAAGGAAAGCTTCGCCACCCCCACTAGAGAAACCCCTTACTGCAACATGAGAGGGGAATGACTGCCATATGCTTCTTACGTGCCCTCGTCAGG
Organism: Rubia peregrina; assembly: GCA_032355705.1. Lineage (NCBI taxonomy): Eukaryota > Viridiplantae > Streptophyta > Magnoliopsida > Gentianales > Rubiaceae > Rubia > Rubia peregrina. The sequence continues at coordinate 5,755,485 of JAULKK010000001.1, read as the reverse complement.
GATGTCAAAATCGAAGCCCAGGCTGAAATATGAGGTGGTATATACATAACTCACCCAGTCTTATTCAGGAAAAATAAGCATCAGAGTAATCACTTCGCCAGAATAGACCAGCTTGCTAGAAGCATATACCACTTCGTCTCAAGGTGATTAATCCTTGAATTAGAAGAAAGGAACGATTCACTATAATACCCTATGCTAGGCCACGATCTTGGAGAGATGAGCATAACACGCAGGTTACGATTGCCTCCTATAAATGAAGAACTATAAACCAGATAAGTTAACTTTAACCGAAAGAAACTCATGATAAAGGCAACCCTAACTTAGGCGTTGAGCTTTCTCCTCGGGGACCACCCTTAGCTACTTTTACAGGTGTTGAAAAAGTTGGGCTCGTTATAGCTAATACTAGGGAACTATCACTACACAGAAGGAATCCTCGCATCAGTGGTGTCGTCTGTCTGGATCAATTTTTCCTTCTGAATTTTTATAGTCCTTGGGAAAAGCCGGAGCCTATACGGAGTCACGGCCAGAACAATAATCAACATAACCACCCAACGGACCAGGAATGCTTGCAGTGACAATGCATTCGCATAATTATGAGTTCACGATGCTAGAGCACTCATAGCAAATGAAAGCTTCTGTATCGAAACAAGGTTTATGTATATAACATGATATATAAGCCGAGGGATCGCGTGATCTCATCTAGAGGACAAGGACACATAGATCGTTTATCCATGGAAGTAGGCACGCTGAATTAAAAACAGAAAGATAAAATATCGAGTTAGAGAGACCTGTCGTGATCACACTAGAGTCAACCAATTAGATTCCAAGGAAATGCGAGTTGCTAAACAAGCACCTTGCGTTCCTTGATTAGGATAATTCGCTCAGCGCGCGCAGCATAAAACAACTCCCAAACTACAAGCCTACCAGAAACAAAAGAACACTGTATAATTTACTAAGCGAAGCAACGTCGCGAGAACAACATCATTACTAAGCTAATTAAAAAAAACCATCGCATGATCTGTAAAAAAACTTCTTTAATTTTGGATCCATACAAAAAATGAAAGATTACAAGATGATTCCTTGCTTAATTCCAAAACTCCCTTTAGGAAGAATTTAAAGTGACTATCTACGACCTATTACATAAATAGCTGCTTAAATCTCTAGCTGTGATCCTTAGGAAAGCCATAAGGCCCCAAGGGGAGAAATTAATCTGTCGAGATTTCTCCCCAAGAATCGCAAACTTCCAAGAAGCAAATACGCTTCCCAAAGTTGAAAGTGAGACACACACGAGGTGTCTCGCCGGCGTGAGAAACAACACGAGTGGGTTTGGCCACGACTGTGGCCTAAACAGCAAGCCGAGAACGTGGACAAGCTGTAGCGGCATCGAAAACTAAAATGGTGGAGTATGCAGCAGCAGGGCCCAAAGAGGAACCCTTGTTAGCTCTAAATTTCTCAATCCACTGTGGCGATGTGCCATTCAATTTAAAATTAGTATCACATTCATGACCCTTGCGCTTACAATAACTACAAGTTAATTTACTTTTGTCGGGTCTGTAGAATATATTAGTCCCGTTTTCAGAACAAAGGCATGGACTTTTTTGGAGGTAGCCTTCACAAGAGCACTATCACTGGTTTTTTCTTTTTGAATGAGAACTTGATAAGCACGATTGATTTATGAGAAATTAAATAGTGCGCACCGTTGCATATAAGTCGTCATCAAGTCCACAGAGAACTGATGAAGATGTTCCTCTTCTCGTCCGGTGGCGAACTTTCCGGCCATATCAAAGCGCACTTACCACAATAACAAGTGTGCAATGGTTTAAGTCAATTGAGTTCATCATATAAGGCCATCAATCGATTGTAATAATCTTCAATATACATGTTCTTGGACAGTTTACAGTCCACAGTGGTTGCCCACAATTGCTCCAGTTGAGATCCATTAGCTACACAAATCGCTTCTCCAAATATTCCCAAAGCCCCTCTCATCATCATAGAGAGGAATAAAGGCGGTGAACATCAACCTTTCCATCATCACCCATGTCCTAGCAAACCACAAGGGTGGAGCTGGACAGTGGCAATGAGAGGGGAAGAAAATCGACTTGGCTGGATAGAACGTGGCTTTGATAGCATAATAAATTAGAGTAAAGGTTTTCCTTAATTGTACTACTGTAATGTATCGTATGTGCTCTAACTCCAATCTACTTCCTCCGCCCCCATTTAAACTTCCGAATTGTTTTTTCACGGTCTTCAATGAGCATGTTTGACCGTAAATATTTCTAGTTTTATACAGTAATGTCACATAAAAAATTAATATTTAGAAAATATAAGTTAAGACAAATCTAACGATAGTCACATGATATATTTATTATTTATATATTAATTTATATTTATGGTCAAAGTTTGTAAAGTTTGACTCTTAAAAAGTAATTAGGAAATTTAAAGTACGCGGAATGAGTAGTTAGAACACAGGGAAACGAAGCAATTAAAACGTTGGTAATTTGGAAAACTAAACACCCCAGTTAAATCAGTGGGCGACTACACACAAATAACGCCCACCGTGGGGCTCGAGAACCCACGGCCACAAGGTTAAGAGCCTTGCGCTCTACCAACTGAGTTAGACGGGCTTGTTGAAGCTTGATTGGTAGTTGAAAAATATCACAACCACCTTCCTATATTTGACAATGTTATAAATAGTTCCTTCACGAAATCGGCCCAATTTTGAGGAGGGGAGGGGTAATGTGACTAAGTCGAAATTTGATATTACCCAATCTTGTTTTAGGGAGGTAATATTTAGGCATGAATTATTATGTAATTATTAAATATTTAAATTGGAATGAGGTTTTTTTATTGTAAATAAATTTGGGGAAGATAAAATTTTGTTGATTTTTTCAGAAATTTCTCTGCCTAAATTTTAGCATGTCTCACATGAAACCATCTAGTTTAATAGTAGCAATGACTAAATTCACCAATTAAATTATAACTACTTTCGTCCCATAATTGTTGTCCGACTTTGACAACTTTATAAATTGTATTATTTATGTAGGTAAGAAATTTGAAGTATAATTATTTAAAATGCTCCCTTCGTCATATGAGTTTTTGTATATTTTGTCTTTAGGAGTCAACTGCATTAATATTTAACTACTCATATCTGTATTTATGTTGGGGAGGGGTGTGGACTAGTGGGGGAGGCATGTGGATTGGTGGTGGAGGAGAGTGAACTTGAGGAGGTGGGCTGGTGGTGGCGGTGGAGAGGGCACAGACGGTGGGTAGGAATGTTCAATTTTTTCGACCCGACCCGACCCATTTTGACACGGTCTATTTGAGTCAGATCGGGGCGGGTCAATGTCTCATTTGGGTCAAGTGGGTAATTTTAATTTGGGCCGAGTCATATTTTGGCTCATTTTTACCCATTTACATTTTAACTCATTTTCTTGAGAAAAAATAATTCTTTGAAAAATTCATAAAAAATAATTAGTTTAATACAACATATCCACCATTAATTTACTTCATAAACAAGTTTAACTTTCTTGAAAAAAATTTATAAAGCTAAAAATAATCTTGCAAAACTAATATTAATTATAAATAATATATTAACTAATATATTTTTTTTAATTAAAACCACCATAGGTGGGGGTGTATATAAGGCTCCCCAAACCTGAAAAGATAGCAAAGAAAATAATACAGATAACCCCACAAGGGAGGCAGTTTGTGAATGCAGAGATGTGTCTAAAGATATGTCTAGTCTATATCATCTCTGTATCAATAACTCCACGCAGGGAGGCAATATGTGAAACTCTCCACGCAGGGAGGTAATATGTAAGATTTCAGAAATGGTTCTAAAGATATGTCTATACCATACCATCTCCGAATCCTTAGGCCGGTAATAGCCTATCTAAAAACCTAACTAAAAAAATAAACAAACGGAAGTACAAATGGTAAAGGCCAAAAACAAGCTGCAATTACAACTAATCCGGCTCGAACTATCTAACTGCACGCAAGTATTAATATTGGACGATACAGTAAGCTAGTGGTCACTCCCTGATCCGTCTCATTAAACATTATTCGGATTCCCCCCTCGGGGCCAGTAAGAGACTTAGCAGTTTGTTTCCAACAACCTATAAGTATCCGAAAGTTTATCTAACGATAACCAAACCGGTAAAACCAGCCTGAACCGTCTACAAATCTGTTTCATAAATATGAAAACGGTATCGCCAGTAGTAAGTTAACAAACTACCCTGACTTGGATTTCTCCTCACCGCATATGAAACAGATCAGAAGCCAACAGAGTTTAACCGAAACAAAGGAGCCGTCGGAAAAACTAAGAATTGGCAGATAATCAATCGTGACCAATATTCTAGCAAAAATGACCCTTAATATGATCACCTCCCGCAGAATTTTTAAAAACTACCATCTAAGCACTAATTAATTAAAAGCCACCCACCCGAAAATATGAAAAGCAGTGTAGAGAAAGAAAATAAAAATGGAGAATTACCCTTCGTACCCATATATTTCCGGGAATAAACACAGCCCATGGTGAGACGGTTAAAACAGAGTTTTACAGAGCAGCGGCACGTGTCCAAAACGGTGCTCCAGGTACAGTGGCGGGGTAGATAATACGATAAATATAAATATAAATTAATCTATATATAATAAATATATAATACGATATATTGTTGAATTCATCGTAATATATATTTTTAAAATATTAATTTTTTATGCAAAATCGATATATGTAGTTAAAAATATTAACGGTCAAATATGATCATTGAAAATCGTGAAAAAAAGGTCATTACTGCTAGAACGGAGGGAGCAAACATTAGCAAGTCCACTTAAAGGCGGGGTATTTTAACAGCCAACTTTATCACGCCTTCAAGTTGACTGAGATTTTCAATATTTTAAGTGAATCGTTATATCACGCCATGGATTTTACTAAATGACGCCATGTATTTTGTACTATTGAAATACACTATGTATTTTGAATTTAATTTAAAGAATTAAAATAGGGTATAATAAAAATTATTTTAAACCCTAATTTAATACCACCGTCGCTGGAGGTGTTCGTCGGCAGTGGAGGACGGCGGTCAACGACGGTGTTCGGCGATGGAGAACGACAGTCGACGCCGGTGTTCGTCGGTGGTGTAGGACGGTGGTCGGCGATGGTGTTCACCGGCGGTGGAGGTGGCCGTCTTCTCGGAGATTTTGGCATCTACTTCGGCATGGCGAGCCATCTCCAGCCGTTCTCGTTTCAGATCCCGTCCCCGCCATCCCCACCGGATTCCTCCCCTGGACAGCTTCATCCCCCACCCGTTCTCGTCGTACGACTCTCGTTTCGCTAGCAGACCCCCCGATTCTCGTTTCCTCCACTGCCCGATCGGTTCTCGTTTCGCCAGCAGACCCCCGATTCTCGTGTCCTCCACTGCCCGATTGGTTCTCGTTTCCTCCACCACCCGACCCGGTTCTCGTCTCCGGCTCTCGATTCCTTCGCCCCAATTCCTTTGTCTCCAGTTCTCATCTTCGGCTCTCGTTTCCTCCGCCCTTATTCCTTCGACTCCGGCTCTTGTCTCTGTTCCTTCATCTCCGGTTCTCGTTTCCGGTTCTTCATCTCTGATTATCATCTCTGACTCTCGTTTCCTCCGCCCCAATTCCTTCGTCTCCATTTCTCGTTTCCAATCGACGCCAGCGTTGATGAGAGCTAGCCGACGGGAAGCATTGGAGAGAACTGGCATGAAAGAAGGTGGGGGAGGGTTCTCGTCGCCGACGGTGGCGCAAGCAGCGGTGCTATAAAAAGGGTTTATAGCGCCGACAGTGCAAGAGAAATTGAGGGTTTGTTTTAAAAAAAATTAAACTAACATTGTAGGCGTATATACGTATTAGGGCGTAAACTAGTAAATTATAGGGCGTGATATAGCAACGCTCTAAAACGGAGACCACCGCTTCCTACTGAACACAGTGGCATTGCTTCCCACCTTAAAACACTAAAAACAGCGATCCGCACAGCTCCGTCGTTACTTCCCCACCTTCTCTCTGTCGTTCCTTCCCCGTATTCTCTTCGTCTTCCGTTCCCATTTTCTCTTCTTTCAAATCGACGGCAACGCCAATCGATGAACGGCCCTTACTTTGTATCGCATTTATGGTGACGTACGAATCAAGAAATTCCAGCCACGCTGCCAAAATTTTAACGGCATGAACATGAGAAACGAGGGGAATCCGAGAAACAACAGGTTCTTGATTACAACAAAGGATGGTGGAGACGACAATGAAACTCAATGGATGAGTAACCTGGGAAACCCTGCGATTACAGTGGAGGAGGATGATGGCGGCAGCGACACTCGATGGGAATCTTGCAATCGTCGGCGAAGACTGGCATAAGACCGAGAGATTTTTTACTTTTTGTTGAATTTCAATTCAGTCCCTAAACTTTAGAGCTTCTTCTTAATTTGACCCCAAAAAATATTTAATTATTAGTTGACCCATAAAAATTACCAGTTCTTGTCTTACCATGAAACGTTCTCGCAGAACACGGATTCGAGTTTTATACTCCCTCTAATTTTGAAGAGGGTCACTTTTTATAATAATATTTCAGTGTAATTGAATAGTATGAATTGAGGGGGAAAAAGTTCACGAATGAAATTTTTTACTAAAAAATAAAAGTATATTACATTTGAAAAAATGACGCTATTAAAAAAAATTCAAACATAGCAAATTAAATTCCACCACAACAATTCAACCTTTTTCTTTTTATGGGAATGTAATTGACCAAATGACCACTTCTTTGTATTGCTTCCTATCGGCTATCACCTTTAAAAGGATGGGCCTGAGATTCACAAGTGTTCAACTCACATTAAAGATACCCTTTATATTTTCAAACGTGAGAATATCCGCCCACCGCACCAGTCGCTATATATGCAACTGGGATTGGATGCAGGCCGCTAGACGGCTAGAGCCCCGTATCGTCCTCTCTATTTTTCTGATTTTTCTTGGCCACCAACAGTTGAATTAATACAATTTGGATTCCATTTCTCTTCCTCCATCCAAAAAAATAATTTCCGATCGTCTCAATAAAAATGACGTAATCCCTCCGTCTCATCCAATTCTACACACTTTCTTTATTTAAACTGTCCCACACAATTCTGCCACTTTTCTTTTAAGGAAATATTCAACATGTCATAACATGAAAGTATCCTTACGCACCGAGTATGGCCAACCAACGATCCTGGCGCTGGGCTACCGTGAATTTACCTCCTCCACTAAAGCCTGTGGTGTCGGGCAGGTGGGGGCACTGCGGGCGAACGTCTTCGCCTTTTGCTCCAATGAAAGTACCCTTACAACACTAAAATTTTACACAAATTATCCTCACAAAAAATCCACTCTTAAAATCAACACAATATTCACACAATCAATTTTCCAAAATTAAAGCTCACACATTCAATTCCCCAAATTTAAACTCACACAATCAATTCTCCAAATTCAACGTCTCTGTGGATTTTGAATGGGTTGTATTCCAATGAGCTTTGATTTTAAGGGCAATGATCTCTAAAGGCGAAAAATAATTAAACCCAATACTTAAACGAAATCGTTTAAGTACCTGGATTTTAATTTTAAAAAACGTGCAGGGGTAATCTTTTTCACGGGAAAAACATGGGCACAGGTACAAAAGAAGGGGGTGGCGGAACTGGAGATTCTGGTGGTGCCCTTGGGTTAATTTCTAAGCCACCAGACCCTCGAGGTGGCGTTAGGACCCCCTCGCCCACCCTTGGTTCCGCCACTGCCAATACACCAAAACGTTAACAAACTATAGAAATTCGTTAAAAAAAGCCACAAGCAAAAAAAAAAAGAACCAACAAATAACAAAGAAGCAGCAAACAATCACAAGGCAATCAGGAGTTACAAAAATTAGTAAACAAGGAACAAAAAAAATCAAATCAATACCCTTGAATTCACCCATTCAGGAATTGGAAAAGGAGAAACGGAAAAAGCAAAGTGGCACAATGTAACAATAAAATAATAAAGAGGGAGTCAACTTAAATGGGTGAGGCGTGGAGGGAGAGGAGGAACGGGGAGGAGTCAGTTAGCAGCAAGAGGAAAAAGCGACATTTGAACCAGACAAGTGAAACAACGCAAGTTTTAGCCATCAACGTAAAAGGGGAGAGACATTCACAAGCGTTTGAAGGAAATATGGAGAAGAATTATATGGTAAGTAGAGGATGACTATAGGCAGTTTCACTTTAGAGAGAAGAAACAGGTGAAACATGTGAAACAAATTTTAGCGCGAGGAAAACTGTCCACCGTAGATCTGTTCATTTGACAAGTTGTAGAATGTAGTTTGATTAAAATCAAATAAACATTGTTAATTACGAACTACTGAAATTCGCATAATTTTTAAACGTATAATTTTCCTCGGAAAATTCACTTAGACCAAGAAAATTTGTGACTAATCGTGTTAGCGGCATAATTACTGGAGCCGTAAATACATACACGGTGAAAATCTCATCGTAATCCATCATTAACTGAAGCATCATGATTCCACCGAAACACTAATAACAATTTGACAAATTAGGAGCGAAATTAAGGGAGTGTGATCCTTAAAGCAAGGTTTAATGATTAGGGTGAAGTGACCACTTTTGTTTTTCGGGTAATTACGCACATGGCCCACACCCTTGTCATTAAAGTCAAGTAACCATTGCTTTTTTACTTTACTTTTTCTTTTTTTAGCCTTTCTGTTTTCTTCAACATCTATATCACGTCAAGAAACCAAATTGCATGCTTATTAATCGTTCACCATGGAATAATAAGTATTCCATGAAAAAAAAATCCATAAATGCTGAATCTATAATGTGGCATCATTTACATTTAATGCTTTACCAATTACCATACCATAAAAACAAAGGTTTTAGTAATTTTCAAAAAAAACAAAGGTTTTAGTAAATTATTTTTCTCTCCTCTATTTAAAAACATTTTTTGAGTAAATTATATTTATGTCTATCAGTCCTTATTTAGTGTGCATATACCCTTCAATTTTTTGAAAGTGCACATATAGTCCAGTTCTTTGTTTAGTGCATATATAACCCTCCGTTTTTCAGCATCTATATCTGGTTATATGGGTATATGTGCACTTTCAAAAAATATGGAATTATGTGCATTTTCAAAAAATTGATGGATGTATGTGCACTAAGCAAAATACTTGGCGCATAAATGCATTAAACCCTATCTTTTTTACCTGTTTTAATTATATTTTATATTCTTGCTTTGATAATTGAAATCAATGGGCAAAATGCATTCAAACCCCTAGTTTCTTGGTTAGTGCACATATACCCCTCAGTTTTTTAAAAGTGCACATATACCCTTGAATTAGTTGTGACATAACAACTCATACCCCGCATTCCTGAGTCCGACGTTGACCTATTATTTTCCTGTGTTGGCCAATAATAAAATTACCAAAATAACCTCCACTTCATTTTTGAAAAGTTAAGGACCATTTTACCTCCACTGGAGTGGACCCACCCTTCATCAACATCAATATAAAAATACTTCGTCAAAAATTTGAGTTAAAAAACAGTGCGATTTGGATTAGGATTCGAAACTCTTCATCCGCGACTTGGTCGGGGGAGATTTAGTTCCTGTTTCTAAACCTAATTTCAGCGGATATCCCTCGTCTGTGTTGGATTACTCGAACGGATTCAAGATATGGGGCAAAAATCCAAAATTGGTTTCTAATTATTGGGTTTTTAGGGGCAAAACAATCATTTACTTTGAGTCCGATAATGACCCAAGTTGACCAATTTTCCAGATGTCACCAGGGGTACAAATGCACTTTCAAAAAACTTGAAGGTATATGTGCACAAAATAAGGAATTGGAGAATAAATGCACATTTTACTAAATCAATTTATAAAGGGTTTTCTATTAGTTTGCAAGGTTATTATTCCCTTCGTCAACTATACTTGTAAATAATTTTTTTGACAATCTCTAATATATTTTTGAATGTTAATATCTTTATAAGGAAAGTGATAAAATAACCATAATGTTAGGTTGAAACTCTCAATATAACCTTTTAAAACAAAAAAAAGGTCAAAAGAACCCTAATTTATGATGCATGTGTCAATCTAACTCTAGACACCGTTGACCTTTATTGTCAATGGAAAGTTTGGTCGGAATTTAAGGAAATGACCAATTTGCCCCTGAATATAAAAAGATAAAATGCCCTCATATTCTCCCCATTTTCTTCTTTTTTCTTCTTGCACAGGTAGTGAGTCACCACCACCGGATTCTGCATCAAATCTAGAGAAATTGGACACTGGAAATCCACTGAGAAGTTACTAGTATCAAACGATACCGATCGGCACCAACACCAATCCAATCAGAGCAACGACTTGGTATTTCGATTGATGATCAGCCTGATTGAGAATCTTATTTTCTAGGGTTTGCATTGCATCACGTCAGGCGGCGGAATTGAGCAGGTGGCGCATCAATCCATCTCCCCTCTTTATCAATTCCTCTCTCGCACTCATTCGTCATTTTTGTTGATTCTGGATTTTTCTATAGCGATGGAGTCGATTTAAATTTGAGTTGGGGATTTGGGGAGTTGTTTTTACAAATGTGTGGACGATTATGGTGTTGGTGGCTGGTGGCAAGATGAGAGGTGGTGATTGGCGGGTGGGGGTAGGAGGTGGTGGTGTTGACAGTGATAGTCAACTCTCCTAATTGCAGAGGCGTGAAAGGCTCGAGGTCTTCCTCCTTGAAGTTAAGGGATGCACTATGGAAGATATCCAACTAGAAGGTAATAGCGATGCTAACTGGATATCAGATTTAAAAAATGTCAAAATCAACCAGTGGATATGCTAACTGGAAATCCTCAAAATAAATGTAGTGGCCAGATCCACAATGGAATTTGAGTTCATTGATTTAGATTAAGCACCTGAAGAAGTATAATGGCTTAAGAACTTTATAGGGGATATTCCACTATGGAAAAAACCAGTGCCAGCATTAGGTGTGTACACTATGATAGTCAATCGGCTATACTTCGGGCACTGAGTTCCATATACAATGGTCAATCTTGTCACATAAGAAGATGACACAAAACCATAAGAAAATTGCTCTCAACGGGTGTAATCTCGATAGATTACATTAAATCGGCTGACAACATAGCTAATCCATTTACTAAAGGTCTGTCACGAGATCAAGTTGTTATGTCATCTAGAGGAATGAGTTTAAAGCCTATGACTACGGAGGAGGCTTGATGGTAACCCTACCTAAGTGATTGGAGATCCCAAGAAATAGGTTTGAGGGCAAACGAAATCAAGTTGAATCAATAAAAACCACTTTGAGATTTCAATCTCTTCCAGTTCCTATGATGACAGAAAAAGTGCTTCCAATGCAAGTCAAGGTTGAACTTGGCTTTTAATTATTCCATAGCTTTGACATAAAAGTGGGGTATCATAGGATACCATTTATGGTCAATTAACTTAAGAATGTGATACACGGTCGTTTCTAAGAGAATAAAGAGAGGCTGAATTCTCCAAGTTCACTCATGAATAACCAGGGATGTTCAAGACCCAAATGAACACAATCAGAGAACCCAGTTCTATTAGAAGATTAAATTGTCTGAAAATTTTGTCTAGTTTTACACAAAATCTCAGGTGGTTTAAGACATCGTGTTCACTACCTGGTTGAGTAAATCTGATAACTATATGGATGGTTCAATACTGAGAAACACTGTAACTCTTAAAATACAGTATTTTTTCACTCTTACTCTCAAAAGTTCATCTGTCTAGAACACACATGTGTAATAGGAGATATTTCTATTCATGTGGGGATTGTTGGAAACAAATTTTACCGGGCAAGATTTTGGTGGATCCAACCACCGTTTTCACTGGAATAAGGAAGCGTTGCTTTCATCTTCGTGAGTAATATATCATACTATACTCACACGTTAAATTTGGGTCCCTTTTCAATGAGAAATGTGGGCTCAAAAGTGATTAACTGAAGTTTAACATTTTAGATTTTATGGGATATTGGAATTACCATATTGGAAATGGGAGAGCAATATTTCTAGTATAAAGGAAAGGTTGAAACCCACGCACGCGTGATTCAGTAGTGTTGTGGGAGATCTCAACTCAAACCCACGCGCGTGCGATTCACTTTGGATCAGATGGGATGGGACGGGTCGGGTCTGGGCTCGGTTCTCGAGAATGTTCGGGTAGGTCCTTTTGGACCATGACCCAACTTCAAAATTTGAACCTCTCAATGGATAGTCAACCCTCTTGATTGCTGAGGCGTGAAAGACTCCCGGTCTTCCTCAATTTTCATTGCAGGGCATGTATGGTTCTCGGTCTTCCTCCCTTCTGAATTGAAGAGCCGTGAATTGCTCCACCATTGGATCCTTCCCGTTAGTGTCTTTAGCCTACGAAATACTGCCTCTACCCCCATTCTAAAATACACCAAACATCCTCCTCTCTTCAGTTCTTCCTCGTTTTTCTTAGTCTTCATCGAGTATGGGAGTAAGCACAAAATTGATGGTTCGTCGCTTTCTGCTCCTGGATTTTGTAGGGAAGAATACTTTAGAAGTTGTATCCAGGGATTCGGAGCGCCATCAAACTGTCACACACTATAGGAAATTTTCATAATTAAGGACGGAGATCTGCATCTCTACTTTGCTTCAACTCAAATACTTTCTGGATTCGGTATACCATTTCTTTTCATTTTTTCAACTTACTCAATTCGGTTATTTACGCTCATAACGATTGGTTAGTTTATTGGAAATCGGGTTCCTACAGTATTTTACTAGTTTGTGGAAATCAACTTACTAATACATATATTTATGTATAATGCTAATTTTATTATTTTGAAATTAAAATTATATCTACACTGCCCTTTTGACACCATCGATGAACTGTTGCCGCCCCGTCACCCCCACCCTGCCAGAAACTTCCCTCTCTCTCCGACCCGCCCCACCAGTAACCACCTGTCCCCCAGCCCAATCCATGGCATTCACAGCTCAGTCCCTCTCATCCCTAGCTTAATCCCCGCCGGAAAAAAATCATTATCCCACCTTCGTCCCCAGCCCAGCCCCCGCCGATAAAAACCTTCCCTCTCCAGCCCAACCCCTTCGTCCTCAGCCCAATCCCTTCGTCCTCAGCCCAATCCTAAACCATGTCGTGAGCAACAGACGAGAATCGTGGCAAAGAACCACATATCGCCAACGAACAAGAACCCTGGTTCCCGCGAGAACCGCCAGAACTTAAACAAGAACCACAACGTATATGGCTCGGACGAGAATTGTTGATGAGAAACATTGCCACGATCCGATGAGGAGTTCCATCGCGGAGATCCAGCAGCGAGGACCGCATGCAAGAACCACCGACGAGAATCTCCCTACCCCAAGTACTACTACTCCACCTCCAAAACCGCCCCTGTCAACCTGACCGACTCACCTCATTGTTCTTGTTGCCATAGCTTTAGCTATGCTCTTCTGTTCCCATCGTCCTTTCTCCAGTTCCTGGCACCATGAATTCCGTTTCCATCATCCTGCATCACTGGCAAGGGGTCATCTTCCCCAAAATTTGGGCTCATTGGCAAAGGAAACCCGATATTGGTCCCGCTAAAAACATCATCAGATGGCATGCTAATTTTCCAGTGACATCATTGAAAATTTCAGCGTCACTTTGAAAATATTACCGGGAAGTCAACCAGGATTCTCAGCGGAATTTAACCTGATTTTGATCAATCCGGCATTGATAATTTTGCCAAAAATGTTGCTAATTTTTTTTCAAATTTTTTTCATCAATTAATTTTATTTTTTCCTCTAATTTTTAAATTAAACTGAAAATACTCATTGCATTATAAACGTACGAATAATACATAGTGTACTTAGTAATATACAAGTGTAGAATATCGATTCACGTTTAGAGCATGAACAATGAGGGTTTCAGAGTGGTTTCACACTGAAATTAAAAAACCTCATAGTGGGGGGGTTTTAGGGGGTTTTAAAGCGATCTCAATGAATTGATACTGCTGACCAATTGGTGCATATTGAGCCCGCCCCAGTTCATCAACCAAGGCAAGCCTCCGACGCGCTCTTTTTTTACATGCAGTGCCACGTAGCACCCGCTATCACCCCCACCTTTTTCAAATTCTTTAAAACCCACTTGGGACACATGGCCCAATCAGGTGGTGCGACGTGTCCCAAACAAAAAATTTAATTAAAAAACTGAATTTTAAAAATTCTGATTTTTTTGCTATCTAAAACTTGAAAAAATCCAAAGCAAATCTAATTTTTATTTTTCAAAATCTAAATTAAATTTTGCTTCTTTTTAAAAATTGAAATTACATTTTTTAAATGGTTCTTTTTAAATTCGGGTACATAGAATAATTTTTAAAAGTTGAAATTAATTTCAAATATTACATTTTAAAAAATTCAATTCAATTAAAAAATTACGAGTATATTATTAAATTTCACATTTCAATTTATTTTGGTAGGAAAACTCATTAAAATTAAATATTGAAGGTAAAATTAATGAGTCGAATAGACTAGAGATAATCAATTGGGGTCCATGGAGTGGTTTTAAAGTGGTTTCAACCATTGTGAAAAGAAAAATGGAATGGTTTATTTACAGTTTCAGTTGCTGAGGTTTAAGAGAAAAATAATAATTTAATAAATTGAAACCAGAATAACAGTATGAGAGCAGTTTTACCACATTATACATGGTATCAAAAAGAGGCTATCGCCGCTTGGGCGGCCTATGCGGCAAATATGCATGTTGCCAGCCTCAATTCCGGCAATCTGGTTGGATTTGACCCAGCCATATTTGTTTCTAAATCCCAATTAGATCAGATAAAACGTGCCTACTGACTTGCAATTAAGACTACCTTAATTGTCTCGTGGACTTCATTTTCTTCCCTTTTTTTATTTAGATAAATTTAAAAGTTCATAAAAATTGTTGACATCTATTAACAATAACAATGTATGGGAAAATAAATCATTGTCTTTCCTTTTCACTAAATTTTAATGTAACGCATTTTGAATTGCAATATTACCATAAAAGAAATTATATTTTGTTTAAAATTTTGCATAATTCATGTAATAAAATAAATATCTATCGAAATAACTGTAATGGTGAATTTTTTTAGATCGTACAAAAGCATGTGGGATAATTAATTGAGAATCGTGTGCATGCGTGTTTTGACATTATATAGGCTCAGCACATCTAATTCAAATAAGAATCGCTCAATCTTCTTTTCCATTCTTTTTATCATGGAAAGATGAGAAATAATAATTTATTTTAATTAATATATTTTTTCAATATTTATGTTATTGAATAAGTGTTGAATTTATCTTCATACATTGATCTTATTTTTCGAGCTTATATATTAGATTATTGTGTTCATGATAATCATTCAATGTAATTTTTTTGTGTTGATGTATTATTGTGTTCATGGTCCTTTTTAAAATTTTGTACTCCATATTAAGGGTTTCATTTATTTGGATGCGTTTATTCGTGTTTTTCAAGGTGCTTATATTAGTACTTCATATCAAATGATGTTACGGTTGTAGAAAATATATGTTCGGCGTAGTGATATTAATGGGCACACGTTCATCTATGCTAAATGATCACGATTTTCACAGAAAGCAATTTAATATCCCGTGATGATGTTACAATTTTTTATTAAATCGTTTATCTGTAATAATAGTACATGTCATGGTTGACATGTAGTTTAAATATCACTTACAATAGGTTGAATATTGTCAGGCATGGTGAATGATAATTTCACTTATCGTAATCATTTCCCCCGACCCCACCCCCAGCATTCATAAAACATACTCCCCTCGTTTCACTATGTTTAGAACCATAGGTTTACGTGTGTGTTTTTCAAGTTGAAATGTTTGGAGCGAGTAGAGTGAATGGAGTAAAAAGTTTAATGTGTGGTTGATAATGATATACGATGATCATTAAAAAAATAAATTTAAGGAAAATTGTAAGTGTACAAAATTTAAATGAGGGAGATTTCACCCAATTCACAACGAATTAGATGTGCTGAATGTTGAAAGTGAAACTCAAGTCCCAGATCGAAAACTAGAAAAGACATGGCCTATCCAGAATGAGTCAATGTAAGCATCCACCTACGAATTCAGTCATGGTTTGCTGAAATGGATGACGGCATGCGGATGAGAGGGTCCACCACCACCACCACCACCATGATAATGCATCTTCGTCTCCGCATGGAATGATATGCATGCATCCCTTGTTCCACACATTTCCATCCCCTTCTCTTTCCAATCCCACAAGTTTTCCCAATCTTTCATAACCATCTTCTTCTTGAGTAAAGCAAGGAAGAGGTGATTTCAATTTTCACTTGCTCTGTTGAATAAATGGCGCTGTCAAAAAGATACGGAAAGTAAAGCAAGAAAGAAGGCCGCTTTTCATTCTTTTAATTCTCTTTGACAATTATACATCAAGAAGGAAGGCAGGATACTTTGGTTCTCATTTTGGAATCCAACCAATTCTTTCCCATCTTCCGTACCCCTGTTTTCTCCCATCTTCTCCATAAGGTATGTCTCTTTGATTTATGCATGTTTTAAATCCTTGAAAATCATGATCTCTCTCTTCCCCTGTTCTTCCCACTGCCTTTTAATCCATGTAGTAGCATTTCACCATCTGTTCTTGTTCACATTAAACAAGAATTCAAGAAAGGTGGTTTCTCTCTCTGTTTCGTTCATTTCACCTAATTGTTTGATGGGCTGTGGAAATCTGGGAACTGTCAAATTTCATGAATTAAGGAAGAGTTTGCTTTTTCCTGGAATCTTTGCTGTCCAAGGAGTAGTAATGAACGCATCACGTGGTTGGCACGAGGATCCATGGCTTGCCCATTGCTGTACGAAATTGTGGTGGCCACTTGATGACAAATGTTTTGGTTAAGTTGGTTTTTTTCTGGGTTAGAATTTATGCTTCTGGGAATAGCTATCTTGTCATTCCAAACGCAAGATTTTTCAGAAAGGCAACTAAAAGGGATGCCACATAGTACTATATTACAAGAGATAAATTTATTATAGTGGTTCTCAGTCTCATAACAAGAATCAATATTTATTAAGGTGTAGGTAAATCCGTGTATTTTTCTGATATTTAGTCATTTTTCCAGGGTAAAGACAAGAGTACTTGCATATACATATGTTTTTTGTGCTTTGGTTTCCTACTTTACATGCAATTGTTGTTGTTGCCTTTGCAGAAGAAGTTGAGATGAAGGAATAAATTCAGCATTGCTTATTTGAAATGACAAGCTCATCTTGGCCTAATCTGAAGGCTGAAATGGAGGGAACGACGAATCGAATTAAGGAAAGATATGCCAAGCTTATTGAAGGTTCTTGGTTGAGCCAATTCTGCAATGGCTCCAATCCTTGGATGGCTAGATATGTCTACGGCTTGATCTTCCTCGTTATGAATTTGCTGGCGTGGGCTGTTCGTGATTACGGCCAAACTGTACTCACTGAAATGCGAAGTAAGACTGCCGGTGTCATCTTGTGTGTAGACATAGATTTTCGCTTGCTGTTTTGGTTTCCGTCCCTCACGAATTCTACTTTGAGTGCAGGAATGAAAGAATGCAAGGGAGGGAAGGAGTGTCTCGGGGCAGAAGGCGTGTTGCGAGTCAGCTTAGGTTGCTTTGTATCCTCTCTTAATTTCTTTTGAGTCCTTTGCATCATGTTCAAAATAGATGACTAGTTTCAGATTAATTCATGCAAAATGAATCCTGATGTTTCGTAGATGAACAGAACTTTTATTACTCTATTATAATCAGGTAGGATATGAGAGGTTTAGCGTATAGAATTCCTTACAGATGATCTGAACTCGTAGATTAAGACATCTATTTCAATGGTGTTCAACCTTAACTGTCCCGTACAGATGTTCTACTTTATAATGTTTCTGTCTACTGCTGGAGCTTCCAAGCTGCACGAACGAAGAGAACAATGGCATTCTAGCTGGTGGTCTGCTAAGATCATCATGATGCTAGTCGTGCTTCTTCTGCCTTTCTTGCTTCCTCCCCAGATCATCGCACTTTACGGTTAGTTCTCTTTCTTTGGATTTTGAGTATAGCAATTCAAGGCTTAACTCTATGAAAGAGATGTAAATTGTGCAATCTTTGCAATGTTTCAGGGGAGATTGCACATTTTGGCGCCGGGTATGATCTTATCACCTCAAAATTCTGTTTAACTTTGAGTTAGTTTGTGTCTGAACTCTGAAATTCTTCTCATTGCAGTGTGTTTCTACTAATCCAGCTTGTAAGTATAATCAGTTTCATCACGTGGCTTAATGACTGCTGCCAGTCTAAACAATATTCAGATAGATGGTATGTAAAAGATTATAGTACTAACCGAAATTGAGAAAATTCTTAAGACAGAAGGCTTTTGGAAAAGATTAATCTGACTTTCATCTTATGGTGTTGCAGCCAAATCCATCTGATGTTACTTGCAACAGCATCATACGTTGTATGCATACTAGGGATCATTTTGATGTACATTTGGTATACCCCGGAGTCCACTTGCCTGCTCAACATCTTCTTCATCACATGGACCATAGTGCTTCTTCAACTCATGACAAGTGTTTCTCTCCATCCTAAAGTAAGTTGTTTCTCTTTTGCGTTCAGACCATAGCTCTTGTCTTGGAGTCGACATATTGTTCAAACCATTTTGATTGTTCGATCAGGTGAATGCCGGCTTCTTGACGCCAGGACTTATGGGATTGTATGTGGTGTTTCTCTGCTGGTCTGCAATAAGAAGGTATGAAATGTTCCGTTACTTGGACCTTTTCTTGATCTTTTGCTTTATTGCACCAGCTAAGTGGAAACTGATGTTATTTTTCATGTTTGCAGTGAGCCACCAGAGAATAAATGCATCAGAAAATCACAAGCTGCAACACATGACTGGCTCACCATTATTGTAAGTCATTTTCCCATCTCAAATTGTCCAAACTCTAAAGAGCTATGGGATTCAACTTGATAATTGACTCTGTGATCATGCAGAGCTTTGTAATCGCGGTCCTAACAATTGTCATCGCGACATTCTCTACTGGCATCGACTCAAAATGTTTTCAGGTTTGCCTCTCACTAAACACCTGATCCTTTCCCTAATTAACCAAATAGACAGTCTATGCCAGTAGTACACAAGATTCTAAGAGTATTATATTATGAATGCAGTTCAGGAAGGATGATACAGAGAAGGAAGACGAAGTTCCCTATGGCTTCGCGTTCTTTCACTTTGTTTTTGCGACTGGAGCCATGTACTTCGCAATGCTCTTAATCGGGTGGAACTCTCATCACTCCATGAAAAAGTAAGCCAAACCGAGCATTTCCTTTTCGCGCTTCGTAGATCAATCCGGTAGCTAATGTCCCTAATAACAACCCGAATAGGTGGACGATTGACGTCGGCTGGACGAGCACTTGGGTGAGGATTGTGAACGAATGGCTAGCCACTTGTGTTTACAGTAAGTATAAACCAACATTCATTTGCATCTCCTAAAAGCGTGTGTTTACGCTTTGTAACTCGGGATTATGTGGTGATTTTTTTCAAAACCTCCCATTGCATGAAAGAGACTTGACTAGTAAAATGTTTGAACTTGGGAACAGCATTCTGATTCTTGTTTTTGTGACATTGATTTGTTCAGTTTGGATGCTTGTTGCACCAATCGTTTGGAAAAGCCTGCAGGCGGGAAGCACTGAATCATCATCGCCAGTGTGAAAGCAAAAGAGAAAAGATTCTTTGAAAAAATGGCCTCTCTTTGAAATGATTGGGCTCTTACCGGCAGAAAAGAAGTATGCACGTCAATTTTAACTTTGTACCGTCAGATCTTGTCTTCTTTACTGTCGGAAAAAGAGGGGAAAATATGGCCGATTCACACAGTAACCAGAAGAAGTCTAATAGAATATTAGTAGATAAATTAGAATCAGGTCAAGAAAGGAATACATTTTCTGATTGATTTTGTATACTCCCTCTGTCCCAGCTCAAACTTCACACTTCACTTTATGTCACTATTCACAGTCCAACTTTGACCACATATTTGAATAGATATATAAACAATAATATTATC
>JAULKK010000001.1:5716867-5735315 GCA_032355705.1 Rubia peregrina | reverse complement strand
TGACCATATGCGTAGTAATTTATTTAGGTCAAAATATTTGGAACTTTACGGTTTGGACATATATGAGTGAACGGAAGTGTCACAAATGTCAACACTAATTACTTCTACACAATATTGGAAAATTACATTGTGGATCAAAATTGTGTTACCTCGTAATCCATTGCTTCAAAATACATAATTTTTTGTTATTCTTGCATACATATAGAAATATTGAATATATAATTTTTTTGTGAAAAGTTAGAAAACACTTGTACTATTCTAGAGTACATGTTCTAGAGTAGCTCCTAACCCATTTTTCAAAACTCTTTTCTTTCCTATTCTAGCTTCTAACCTATTCTAACTTTCTTTCTAATCCAACCCGACAAACAGATTTCGACACTTTCCAACCCAACCCGACACAACCGACCCAACAAACAAATTTCGACATGTTTTAACCCGACCCATTTCAACCCGACCCGGCCAACAGACTTCGACCCGGCCAACAGACTTTGACCCGTTCCAACCTGACCCGTTTCAACCCGAACCGAACCCGACCAACAGATTTTTACCCGTTCCAACCCGACCCGTTTCAACCCAAACCCCTTTGACCCGAACCCGAACCTGACCCGAATAACCGAATTGACAGCTCTAGATTCGACATGATGATTGACTTTGTGATCATGCAGAGCTTTGTAATCGCGGTCCTAACAATTGTCATCGCAACATTTTCTACTGGCATCGACACAAAATGTTTTCAGGTTTGCCTCATACAAAGCACCTGATCCTTTCCCTAATTGATCACGTAAACTGTCTAAACAGAAGTACACAAGATTCTAAGAGTTGTAAGCTGTTTGCAGTTCAGGAAGGATGAGACAGAGAAGGAAGAGGACGTTCCCTATGGCTTCGCATTCTTTCACTTTGTGTTTGCAACTGGAGCTATGTACTTTGCAATGCTCTTAATCGGGTGGAACTCTCATCACTCCATGAAAAAGTAAGCCAAATCGAACACTTCTTTTTCGCGCTTCTTAGATCAATCCGGTAGCTAATGTCTCTAATAAAAACCTGATAGGTGGACGATTGACGTCGGCTGGACGAGCACTTGGGTGAGGATCGTGAATGAATGGCTAGCCACTTGTGTTTACAGTAAGTATACATCAACATTCGTTTGCATCTCCTAAAAGCTTGTTTTTACGCGTTGTAACTCGGGATTATGTGGTGAATTTTTAAAACCTCCCATTGCATGAGAGAGACCTGACTAGTAAAATGTTTGAACTTAGAAGCAGCGTTCTGATTCTTGTTTTTGTCAAATTGATTTGTTTGCTGCAGTTTGGATGCTTGTTGCGCCAATTGTTTCGAAAAGCCTGCAGGCGGGAACTACTGAATCATCATCGCCAGTGTGAAAGCAAAAGAGAGGAGATTCTTTGAAACAATGGCCTCTCATTCAAATGATTGGGCTCTAACCAGCAGGAACTTTAACTTTGTACCGTCAGATCTTGTCTTGTTTCCTGTCGGAAAAAGAGGGAAAAAGATGGCCGACTCACCCAGTAACCAGTCCCCGTATACTTGTACATGGTACTAAAATTACAATGTGACTTTTGTATATTAAGGTGTTGGTCAAATTACATAATAATATGTGTCAATTTTTTATTTATTTTTTCATAAACATAGCTTAATATCAAGTAGTGGTTAAATTTTTTTAACACGTGGCAACATATGATTGGACGCTCACTTTAACACACAAAATTTCTAACATACAAAATATATGAGAGATCAACTTATGTTTAACACAAAACTGTGGTTGCCCACCAATTTTGTCATACAGAGAGCAGAATTTAGGGACTAGGTTGTCATTTACTCATACGTTTCTTGCCCTTTAGACCGGTTGAGTTGAGTACGTTTAAACAACTCATTTCACGTTTAGGATTAAATTGAAAAGAAAGGTAGCAGGTGTAACCTCATTTATCTGATAAAGTTTCATAGAAAAAGGCCCCAAAAAAAGTTTTATAGAGAAAAGTGTTAAAATAATTATAACTTTTAGATGAAAGTGTCAATATAATCCTGCAATCTTAGAAAATGTCAATCTAGCATTTGACTCCGCTAACTTTTTAGTCGACAATTTGATGATCGGATTTTGTGAAAAGATGATTTCGCCCTTGTCAAAAAAAATAATTAGAAAATGAGAAAAGACTTTCTTCCTCCACTTCCATTTCCTCCGTTCCTTCCTCCATTTTTAATTTATCTATTTCTTCCATTTTTTCCTCCATTTCTTTCTCGAGGGCGGCGGGTAGGTTTCCTCCGTTGGGCTTGAGCGGGATGGGATCTGAGCGGTGGAGTGGGTGTGAGGTGGCTGCGAGGTGGGCAGAGCAGCGCTAGGGTTTCAAACAGTGGTGGCGAGTGGGAGAGGGAGGAGCAGAGCGGCATGTTGGTTTTGGGATAGGTTTTCGGCGCTGGGGTCTGACAGTGCTAGGGTTTCAAACAGTAAGGGCGGCTAGGAGAGTGAGGAAGAGGACGACGATTTGGCTGTGGGGTAGGCTTTAGGCGGTGGGGCTCAGTGGCGCTAGGGTTTCAAACAATGAGGGAGGCAAGGAGATCGAGAAGGAGGGAAGCTAGTTCGCTATGGTGTAGGTTTCCGGCGGTGGGGCTTAGAGGCACTAGAGTTTCAAACAGAGGAGGGTGGCAGGGAGAGGGAGGAGGAGAGCGGCGGGATGGTTGTGGGCTAGGTTTCTAGTGGTGGGGATGAGCAGCACTGGGGTCTGAGCGAGCAGGTTTTCGACGGAGCAACGGCATTTTTCAACAAGTTGGGTTCTGAAGAAATTTTGTCAAATGGGTATTTTTGTCATCAATTTTTCTTCTTTGGTCAAATGGGTATTTCCATTATTCCACTTTCTTGTCATTGCCGAAATTTTATGGGCCAGCGCAGGAATTAGGGTGTTTGGCTATATCGTCACAATTTTTTTTTGAAAGTTAGGGTTAGATTGACACATGCTCCCTCTGTTTTGTTATTTATGGCACCATAGGTTTAGGAGCTTGGATTTGCAAAGAAAATGAGTGGATGAAATTGAATGTAGAAAGTAAAAGGTAGAATGAATGAATGAAATTGAAGGAATCTTTCCAAAAATGGAAAGTGTGTCATTTAAAAAGAAAACATCACAATTAGGCAAGTGTACCCTAAATAACAAAACAGAGGGAGTACAATAATTAGTTGGGGTTAAATTGACACTTTCTGAGATTGCATGATTATATTGGCACTTTCAGCCTAAAGTTAGGGTTATAAATGTATTTTGCCCAAAGAAATTTTCATATAATTTTGAGTTTTGTCAAAGTGTAGATATACTCATAACCAATATTGACACGAAAAAATTAAACCCTGCTATTGATGACCGTCATTGACCTGAAAATTTCTAGTGTTGACTTGAATGGGAAAGATGAAATTACTCCTTAGTAGGTTTCTTTCATATTTCGGACATGTTTGACTCCTCGGATGTTGTGGACCCCACTTCATTCCCTTCATAAAAACTGTCGTGCCAAATTTCGGGACGCGAATTGAGATATCATGGCTACAAATTAGTAAGAGTGAGCGTACGGGCTGGCAGTACCGTAGGAATTCGACTCGGCGACGAGTTGCACAACGGCAAGCAACGGAGGAGTCCAGGTATGTTACTTAATTGTAATCGTGTCCGGGTATTGAATGATTCATGAAGAAGCAGAGATTAGGTTGGATGGGAAAAATTAAAGGTAATTTGGTCATATTCTATTTTCATGAGCGGGCCATAGTTGACACAAATTCATAGATATATCTACCCTTTCAAAAAACTTATCACAAATAAAAGAATTGAGGGTTCATGAACAACAAAAACATGTCAAAATAATTTATTTATATGAAAATGAAAATTGAAAGTGCTCCAACAACTAGTATCTAGCTTTACTATTTTTTATCCTAACATCATTGTCAAATTGGACATGTTTAAGGAATTCGACAGAGTGAGTTGTTCAATGCTTAATTCCCTTTTACTGAAATATGGATTTCATGGAAATATAGTCTCAGTCATCCTTAGGAATATCAGCTCGGCTTGGTTCTCTATTCTTATTAACGGTCGCCCCTGTGGTTTTTTAAAACCATCAAGGAGGATGAAACAAGGGGACCCGCTATCTCCTACTAGCTTGAACTTTATAAGCGACTCCCATGTTTCAGCTCAGTTATATAGAGAAATTTGTAATGCCTATGGGAGCTACCAACATCTCACATTTATCATATGTCGACGACATAGTCATATTCATTAAGGCAACTAAAAAAATCTATAACTAATTTGGTTAGACTTCTGAAACATTACCAAAATGCATCAGGGCAGCTTGTCAATTTTCAAAAAAGTGCCTTTTATATGGGCAACAAGACAGCGGCAAACAGAATCTAGCTGGTCCACACCATAACTCTCATGAAAAGAGGAGGATTACCCTTCTCTTATCTTGGGGTTCCTATGTTTAAAGGCAAAAAATGCATATTTCCAACCCCTAGTGGGCAATGGCGGTGGCGGTGGCAGTGGAGAGGCTGAATGCGTCGAATGATGGATGGACGACCATCTGAGCCATTTTAATCCCCAATTGACGGTCATCTGAGACAGCCTCTTCTTACCGTGAAGTTGAGGCGTTGAACGATTAATGGACGATGCCGGAGACATTGATTGATAGTCGAGTCCCTAAACAATTTGCCATTTCTTGCCAGCGACGACGACATCAAATCTCATAACGCCGGCAGGTCAATGAAGGTGACAATAGGCGGGTTGAGGAAGATGAAGCCTTAAACGGCGTCGTTCGACCTTCAGGCTGAGGGTTTGGAATAGTAGCCTGCTATCGGCCCAACATCATTCGGGCCTCTTTCTTGAGAATCAGTCCAGTTCTTATAAAACAAAATTATATTGAATAATTTAAAATTAATTAAAATACTAAAACATCAAATTAAAATGATTAAACATTAAATTAAAATATTTAAAATACACTACACTAAAAACAATTAAATATCAAATATAACACTTAACATATAAATCAAAACATCGAATATCATTAAGAAATAATAAAAATTAGCATCAAATTAAAATGATTAA
Source organism: Rubia peregrina (assembly GCA_032355705.1). Classification (NCBI taxonomy): domain Eukaryota; kingdom Viridiplantae; phylum Streptophyta; class Magnoliopsida; order Gentianales; family Rubiaceae; genus Rubia; species Rubia peregrina. The sequence continues at coordinate 5,730,237 of JAULKK010000001.1, read as the reverse complement.
ACGTCAAGTAAAATATTAAAAATACATGTCAAAATTTAAATAATTAAACATCAAACGAAACATTAAAAAATACGTCAAGAAAGTTAAAATCGAATAAAACATTAAAAATACATATCAAAATTTAATAGTAAGTATCAAAGAAATATAATGAAACGTCGGATGAAAACATTACAACCACACGTAAAAATAGTTAAATATCAAATTAAATATTAAACTACACATCAAATTATAATTGTTAAAAATAATTTTAAAACAAATAATTATATATCAAATAAAGGCACTCACAAGTTTTAAAACATCAAAGTATGCACCAAAATTTGACACTAATATTGGAAAAATAAACATTAATATTACAATTTAATAACTAGTAGTCCACCATATTGAAACATCAAAGCATACATTGAATAAAAATGCACGTGAATTTTAAAACATCAAAGTGTCAACCAAAATGTGACATAGACACCAGAATAAATAAAACATCAATATTAAAATTTAAAAAACCAAGTCACATTATTGAATCATCAAGGAGGAAGATTAAATAAATTTTAATATTTAAAATATAAGAACGTCAATATTAATTTATAAAATGACGTGCTCAAAATCAAATACATCAATAAAAAATAAAATAAAAGTTAAAACTTCAAAGTTAAGATAGTAATATATCTCAAACTAGTGTCAAAATAAGTAAAGTGTAGAAAATTTAACGCATAAACACAAGATTTTACATTATAGGATTAAAAAATTAATTTTAAAACACATCATTTTAGTGGAAAAAAATGCTTACGTAAAAACATCACAAGTTTTGGTTGAAACATCAAAAACCGAAGATGAAACATCAAGCCTCAAAGTAAAAACCTGCACATTGCGCGAAAATGAGGAGAAAAATTGATCCACGAATTTCTCCGACCCAGATTCTTGACCCGCGAGATTCTTATTACCCGGAATCATTAATTCCCTAATTATTTATGTCCAACACCTCCCAAAAATTGATATTTGCACCCCAGATCCCTCATTCCTCTCCCAAACTTTTTAAAATTATATTTGGAACTCCATCTCTAATTAAACTTCATAATATTACATCTTAATCATTGGTTTCGCTGTGCGACTTTGTGCCATAAATGAAACCCACCTGACTTCGGTTTTAAAATCAATACCCAACCTCGAGTTTTATAGTTAGAAATCACTTAGCAGAGGTTAAACATGGACTATGGCTACTGACATTTGGAGAATTCAAAAGCTCCCATCAGTGCACCCCATCTCCTTTGAACATGTCTGCAGGGAGCAAAACCAATATGCTCATCATTTGGCTCACTCATTCACTACAGCTCCAGACGAAGAATGCATGGATTTATCTCTCTCACAGCTTCATCAACATGGGGCAATAATGAACTTAATTCGGAACGAAGACCAACGGTGATGTGGTCTTGTTGCAGCGAAGGACTTGCTTTTTTCATCATTGTCCTCTGATTCAAAGCTCCTGCTCCTCCAAACTTTTGATCTGGATGATAGCAACTAAATGGTTGTCCGGCCGCTTGAATTCGATGCCATGAGGGCAGAGGATTCCAAACGAAAACACAACCATTGATTTTCTTCTCGAACTTTTGCTCCATCACTTTCAAGGCTTAATATTTTGCTTGGCCTGTACCTCTTCTGTAACTCACTTTACATTCGCTTTTGGTTCATGGCTAGGCGAGCCAATAAATTCCCCCACTCATTGCGATGAGTGATTAAACAAATTAACAAATATGTATTCTCATCGCTTGCCAGTTGTTTGAATTAGGACACGGCAATGACTGGTACGACCCAATTCAAATTGACATGATCAGAAATAATTTCTTTAAAAATGTGTCGAGTCAAAAATGTCGATGACATAAATCGGTCGAAATGTTAAAATAGATGGGTATAGTAACATTGGACGTTTTGAAATTTCGTGTCGGAAAGGATGGAGTCAAGGTTTTTAGCCCAATCAATTATATTGCTTGCAAAAATGTTAAAGTATTAATTTAAAAAATAAACGGATCAATTTCGGGTTAAAATTCAACCCAATTCAAAACCAATACAGCCTATTTTAAAATTTTAAGTTGATGCGACCCAAAATGGTCGGATCAAATTAGATCAAGTAATATCATGCGCAGCGGTGAAACCGCTCTGAAATCGTTCTTGTGGATTCAATTCATTAAATATTCAATCTTTCTCTTCCACCTCATCAACTGAAATCACAAAGAACCCACTACATTACTACATTTTTACCACCACAATGATTGAAACCACTATGAAATCATTTCATGGATTCCACTTGATTTTCTCTATCATACTTGTTAATTTTACCTTCAATATTTAATTTAAATAAATTTATCTATCCAAAATATATTTAAAATGTAAAATTTAATAATACATTGATATTTTCAAAATTGAATTTCTTTTTTATTTTTTAAATTTGATTTTGATTTTTAAAATTATTTCATAAATCAAAATTAAATAGTAGAGAAAAAATAAGCAGATTTTATTTTAAAATAACCATGTTTAAAATAAAAAAAATAACCCGATTTTAAAAAAATGTTGAAACAGATTGCCATGCATTCAAAATTTCAAAAAATAATGTTAATGGCTGCCCAATAAGAGCATGCCACGTGTCCCATAGGGGGAAAAGGATAGGAGGTTTGTTGCTTCATGTGGGATGTGCAGGGAAAACGAATTGGAATGATCTAAGATGGGAGCAATCACTGGACGATCCCAATAATTTGATACCTCATTGAAACCTCCATTGTAAAATTTTGTGATTTTAGTATAGTTTCAGTTTCAAACTGAAACCACTCTGAAACTCCACTATCATGCTCTAAGACAAACCTTTTTGCACCGTTCTATTTAAATGGTTGGCAAGCGATGAACATTATGAGAATATCTTTTTAGACTTTTGAGGGACATAGTGAACATGTTTTATTTAAGTAATATTTTAAATATATTTGACCAAGATTATGCAAAAGTTAGGCCGACGATCCAAAACCATTCAGATTTGGACAAATCTCCAAATCTTAGCCACCAATGAACGAGCCACAAAGCAACAAGCACTGAACGGCTTAAAGAATCTATCCAAATATTGATAAAAGTTTACCAGCTTCTGCCTTGTGGTTTATATCACCAATGAAAAGAATAACCTCATCTGTAGCTACAAATACACCACAAATCTCTTGCAAATAAAAAATAACTGCATTATACAACCTTTCTGAAATGAAAAATGGAGATATAGACATCGACAACACTCTTACCAGTAAGTAAAAAAGTTCGTCAAACAAACTAGTCTAGCACTAATAACCTCACTAGCCCCAAACGGGCAAAAGACAATATTTATATAAAAAAAACGAAAAAAGCTAAAATCTCAACATATATTTCTAGTCTGCTTAATAACTTACGCCATCCAAAAAAAAATACGAATATCGGGAGTAGGAAAATGCAGAGCTGCACAATGTATGCCTATTGAGCAATCCACACCTAGCAGCTCACCACTTTTGAGCAAGAACTTGCTACCAATTCTTGACTATAGGTTGTTTACAGCGCACCATCATGAACAAAGGTACAGAACAACAACGCAATCTGGTATTCACAGGAAGCACAGCCCTCGCCATCATACAGCTTCATATACAAGGCATCAAAATTTCCCCCAAAGATTGAAAGAAATCATCAAATTATACTTCCATGCTTGCACACAGGAGGTTTTTCCCAATTAACCAAATGGGTTTCCTCCAAAAGGAGAGAAATTTGGTGCAGAGTGTACTGACTGCAGTCCACCTATATTCTGATTTGAACTTGGATGTCCAAAGGCACCAGCATCCATACCAAAACTCACGTGTCCATGCGGTCTGCAATATTATGAGAAGATACATCGAGTTAAACTGGATAGGAAAGTCTATTCCAGGCTCGAAATGATGCCTCACTTCAACCAAAAATAAAAAGAGGGGATGGGGTGGTGCGGCTTCAATGTCTGACTTAGAATGATGAACTTGAGTGTACGGACTCACCTAGCTGGTATGTTGCCTGGATATTGTAGCATCATGTTCGTATCTGCAACCGACACAAGTACACAATAAGCAAAGATACAGGACTAATTTCATAAGAAAATAAATATGGCCTAAGCCCGTCTAAGCACCTGAAGGCATTCCAGAGGCATAGGAAGCTGGTGCATTGGGAAACAATGCTGATGGATGAGCAGAAGGGGCACCAAGGCTGGAAGTTCGGATAAGGCCTGAGGCAGCTCCCATGTTGGGTAAAGCACTTTGCAATGGTGCCATTGAGGGAAACTGCATCAATGGGAAAAAAATCAATTCTACAATTATTCTCCTTGATCAAATATGAATCATCCAGAAGTTGCAATCAATAACAGGACAGCAACCCAGAGCATACAGAGTCATCATCAACACATAGATGTAGCCATAGTATAAGCAGAATGCAGCCAACTAGTAATCAGCCCAGAAAAAACTGTATCTAGAAAGGTTACCAAAATGCTACAATTACAGCACTAAGTCACAACCTCACTATGGGACCACTATATTTTTAACATTTTCCTTTTGAGTTAAATCAAAACACATTCTTCCATTCATGTTCAGATGCATCACAACTTTCTTAAAAGCTATTTTTGAACTTTTCCTTCCTCATTAATTTAAGTAGGCAATAATAATCTTATAACTAATACCTATGCCCTACAAGGTCAAATATGAAGTTAGCAAACTTATCAAAACCCCCTTGTGTATGAATCATACCTCCCCTTCTACAAATTCTACTCACTTCCTCTCTCATTATTAATTTTGATGCAAAAATTCTAATATTATCTAGTATATTACATTCATACATCCATCTCAATATTCTTAATAGCAGTTCCCTCATTTTCAGTTCAAGTTCATAATCAATTGTCCAACAGCTCGCTTCATACAACAAGGCTGGTTTGTTTTATAAAGTTTCTTTACAGTTCAACAGTATTTTCACAATCATAAGGCAGAGACTGAGAGAATGCATTTCTCTACTAATTCTTAGCTGGTTGAATCCTATAAGTAACAACCTTATCAATTCCTTCATATTTAAAACATTAACACACATATCCTTCCGCACAGTTTCACACTTGCCCAAGTTCACAATAACCAAGTGTGTTACACATAGGATCAAACCACATCATAAATTCAGAGAAGGAACAGAGAGCTTACTGTTGGAGCAGGAGGATGATCACTACTGACATCAAATGGATTTGCTAATTTTGGTGCTTGAGGAAAGGTGGATATGGGCTGTAATACAAAATCAAATCTTATAGCCAGTTCAACAGCAATTTGACTGAAATGAAAATTGAATAAAATAATCCCCAAAATAATAAATATGCACCATGGGCATGTTGTATGGCATGTTGAATCCCATCCCGTAAGGTTGACCAGTATTCCAACTAGGAACTCTTGCAGGCATAGACGAATAATTCATAGCAAACAAATCCTGCATAAAAAAGGAAAAAATGTGAAGGGTAAAATATTGCAAGTTTAAAAGATTCTCAAAATGAAACATGAAGATTTCCAAAAATAAAGCTTTTAACTTCATTACCTCCGGCAGTTCACTTCTTCCAGACTTTTGTGCTACCACTCCAGGATTTGTCTCCAAGTCGGGTCGTATAATATTTTGCGGTGCTTGTGAAGCTACACTTGGAACCCCTTGTGAATTTGAAGCAAATAATGGGTTCCACGGCTGTGGATGTACATGCTTAGATATTTACATAATTCATGTTTAGCAATGCATTAGTACCAATGATAGAATTGTACCTGATTGTTTGTGTGTCCCATACCAGGAGAGGAAAATTGCTGCGATAAATGTTGACCTCCCATAGCAGGGAACATAGGTCGTGGCTGGGGCTGCGACCTTTGTCCTCCAGTAACTGTATTTCCAAAAGAATTGCCACCTCCTTGAGGCATTGCTGAAAAAGGCCCAGGGGCTGCTGCTGGGGGACCTGATGGAAAACCAGCTAAATTGTTCGCTACAGCAGGAGGAGCAACATTGCTGAAAGGCAACCCAAAGGATGCAACTGGTGGAGTATTTGGGAAAGTCGACGCAGTGCTTGCAGAAGCAGTAGGCAATATAGTGCCACCTCCAGGAGTTCCAGTAAAGTTATTAGGTTGGGATGATGGCACTGACAATTGGGAAAGCATAGATTCCAGTGGATTGGTGTTTGTGGGTGGTTGAGATGCTTTGACCTCCGCAAAAGAATCAAAGTTGGCCCAGTTACCACTGCTAGGTGTAGCTGCCTGTGCAACAGGCACACGAGTAGCTGACTGCTGGGGCTGTGCTGCTGGAGGGGCTGGAGGTTCAGGAACAGCATCAAAATCAATTAATGAAGTTTCAAATTTAGTCTCAGTTGGATTGCCATTGGAGGACGCCAAGCTACTGGAAGATGCAGTTCTCTAAAACAGACTTATGAAGAGTGTTAGTTAACTAGCTGGTAAAAGAAGATAAATTTTAAAACCAGGACAGCAAAGTTTATTGAAAATAAAGGTGGCTATAGTCAAACTTGAAAAGAATTTACTAACAAGCAAAAATGCCAAAAAGAAACAATTAAAGCCTTCAATCCAGCCTTCAATCCACTGTCTAAGCTCACTATAAAAACCTTATCTCGCCATGTATGATGCAGTAATTTGGTTGCACGTCCAGACAAATTGGGTGGGGGGGGGGTGGTAAACAACAACTCCATATCCGTCCCCGAGAAACTGGCACAATTCAATTCTTACCTTAAGTGGCAAAAAATGAGCTTATACATTTACTATATTGTCCCTCAGAATCTACTAGTCAACTCTTCCATTACCAAAATACCCTTCCTTTATTTCCCATCAACAGTTCCACCTCATCTTGCATAAAATACCGATCCAAAACAATTGTCATTTTCTCTTGGACGGAGGGAGTATAAGAATAAACAAACTAAAATATTTCTAGCACATAAAGAAATTCAACTTTAGTCAAGATGTGGCAAGCTAAAACAAAAGGGAAGTTGAGAAGCATAGATGAAAAGGCCACTGTTTGAATCCTGACCTGAGTGCGAATAGAACCATCCATTGTAGATCTGAGACTGGTGCCTTTTGGAGGCTCAAGAACACGAAGAGGAGATACATTCTCGCCTAAAATTTCTCTAACAGGGCGTACCACCGGGGGACTAGATTCATCACTATCTCTTTGACTGTCTGGTGACCTACTACCAAACTTAGAGCCGCCATCAGACACTCTATTATCATCTGGTTTCCTTCCATTTCCAAATCTATCTTCTCGCCGCCAGTCATTAATTACTTCCGTCCGAGCAGGACTTCTCTTTTCATATTGCCGGTTATCCTGTTCATATGCTGGACTACGACCACCTGAACTCAGCCTCTCACTAAGACGCCGATCATTTGAATCCTCATATGGAGGGCTTCGGGAACCACTGTGGAAACTATCATTCCTCCGATTATCATTTGAATCTTCACTTTCACCCTTTAAAAATTATATAGTTAAGAAAATATGAGAATAAATCCTTCAAACCAATCATATTTGTCACAACATACTAGAAGAATTTAAATAAAAAATTAAACCCATACCATCTTCATCCTTGGAGGCTTCTCAATGCTCTTCTCACCAGAATATCTCCTTTCCACATATACATGCTTAATGAAGTCACGGAGTTTCACCACATTACTGGAAAACATACTCATACTTTTAGATATATTTTCAGCAGTTGGAAACTACAGCACCATAATCATAATAATCCCAAACCTGCCATCTGGAAGAGACTGACGTTGTGGATCCCATTCCTTGAAATAAATTTCTCTGGCACTCTAGGAATTCATGGAGAATATTGAATATTGATTAAGAAAAACAAGCAAAACATGTGAAGGTCAGAGAACTCTAATAGGTTAAACCCAGCCTCTTACCGCATTTCCACCTCCTTGAAGGGCACTAACTTCTTGCGAAGAAAATTTAGCCATCGATATTGATTTTACTCGATGGGTGAATTCTCGACTGCAAAGAATTTCAAATGTGTAAAGCAGAGTAAAACCTCCTTTTAAAAAACTAGCAGATAAGACGATAAAAGATTTCAGAAGTATTGTGCTTACTGCAATCCACTGCAGTTTGTGCAGATAAAGGTCCAGAAATTTGTGCATACATATTGGGGTCCCTGCTTGGCAGGAAATAATTATTAGATCAGTCATTACTTTCCTCGATGAAATTCATGTAAGGCCATAAGGGAAGTTCAACACAAATAGAACCACAAAAAGAGTATCAGATAATAATTTTCAACAGTAAACTGTAAACTTAAAGCTATTATGAGTTCTTCTTCCACCACAACCAAACATGTTGAAGATCTCAAATTCTCAATATATTTGGAAGGGATAGCAAGGATAATGTCCAGCAAGTAAAGTTCCACTAGTTCAGTGTGTCAAACAGTCACTAGACACTAGAGAATGAAAACTCTATATCTATACTGAATGGAAAGTCCCTTTCAGATACTATGTTTTTGACAGGTTACTAGTATGACCACCCTATGCTCACTACTCAAAGTTTCTGGTACGGACGTGATGATATGCATGAGTGTAATTTTTGTGTGCCATGTTATCAGGCTTAGAGATAATACTACACAGCAAAAGACTTTGAAGAAAACAGAGAACCAATACTGTCAGTCTGGCTCTAAAACTGTCCTTTTAAAAAAGAATAAAGAAGCATGTATCCTGCAGCATATCAGCATATGCTTGTACTCCTTCACCTTGGGAATGTAGTCCAGGACTCACTAAATTTTAAGCATTGGACATTTCTTCACAAAGATCTCCTATGCTGAAAATGATTCACATTATAAACTTCAAATAAATGGAGAGTGGACCAAGTATCCTCCTACTACAGTTATAGAAAATCTCCATAAAATCAAGAGATCTAGCAACTCATCAAAAAAGATTATGGGTCATAGTTCATAAAATGGGAATGGGACACGGAGCCAGAATTCGTGGAAGGAAATTATTTAATGTACACAAAAAAAATACTATCATACTCAAATAACATCTAAGTGGCAAAAAGACCAATGCTATTGAAATAGGAAAAAAAATTAAGTGGGGATTTTTGTATGTGACATGTGTAGGTGAGGGGTCAATAAAAAGTTGTCAAGTGTCAGATAGAAGAAATAATTCATGACATTTGATTTCACAGTGGTAGTTTATGGTAGTTTTTTCTTCCATCCAACACTTGGAAACTTTTTATTAGCTCCTCACCTGAGCGTACAAAAATCCCCCATAAAAATTCTTCTGCCATTGAAAGACCAACTAATTAGACGCAAGTCATCAAGTAGCTAAACAGTTGCAGCACTAAATTAAAACATAAGTATAAAAAAATAAAGGACTAACTGACGCCATATGTTATCACTTGATTGAAAAAATGCTCAATTGTTAGTAGAAGATAAAATCAATAAGTTAAGTTAGTCGACAATAAGAAAATGAAAATTTGCTTAATTTCCTAATTTGCCTGTAACGCTAAAATCAGCAAGATGCATACTTAGTTCTACACTAAAAGTTTCAGCCTAGCCCGGAGAAAAAGAAACACTCCTTAAATCGAAAAACATCTTTAGCACAACAATGCAAACACAAGCATAATTAAGCAGCAGTTCCAGAGACACGTTTCCTTCTCCCTCAGGACTGTTAACTTCAACAACTTGCTGCTTAAAACAGCAATGACTAATCCAAAAATGAGCCGCAGAATTCTAAATCACCAGAACTATATACACCAACTGCAACTGCAACTTCAACTTCAACTATCAAATCACATCACTAAAACAAACAGAGACGAACACAGTTACACAGCAAACAAATGAAAGGAGGAAATCAGCATACCAAGCTATTACAGTTGATACACCTCCGATTATCCGGACGCTTGAGCAAATTCCGTATAATCCGCTCATTCTTCTCGTCCTCTTTCCGGCTCGTCATCTCCAACGCTCGAATTCAAATCTCCGCCTACACTAACTTCAAAATCAAATTCACTGCAACACGTAAAAAAATGAAGAGCATTAGATCTGGTGAAAGCGAGTTGTGCAAAATTAATCAGCGAAAACTGACCTAAACGGCGAGACGATGAAGTGGAGGTGGTGAATTGAGCAGATCTTTGTATGGGGTAGTTCAGGAAAGGACGGGATGTACAGCTAAAGTTCCAGAGAGGATAGAGAGAGAAAATGGAGGAAATATAGGATACCGCGCGGACACGGGAGAATGAATGAAGACTGCTGGAATTTTATTTTTAACTCTTTTTCTTCTTCTAATTTTGTAACAGTAAAAAAAGTTGATTAGGATTGACGGGATTTTGCCGTGCGGAGAGCGGCACGAGTCGTAAAAGGCAACTACCTTAACTCGGCTTGGTTTTTTTTCTTTTATTATAAAACTGTCGAATAATGGGTTTTTAGGAATTCATCCTTTTATATTATTGATCGAATTAATTGAGCCATTTACAATGATTTGATTCTATTAAAATGAGTCGGGATAAATCCACTACACAGAGAGATTAAAAATTATAAATTCAAATCAAAACCTCATGCAGCTATTTGAGAAACTATACTGGAATGAAATTGGTAGCATTTGTTGTCATGCTGCTCAGCCCACATTAAACCAACTCAACCATAATTAACAACCCGACCCAACCCCGTCAATTGACCCAAATCTAAAAACCGACCCTAACCAGTCCAAGGTGACCCGATTAAAATAATAGCAGAGGCAGAAAGGAAGATGAGTTTCCTTTTCCAGCAACCCACTCGTCGGAGACACGTGAAACCGTAACCAAATCTATAACCTATATAAGCAACTCAATTTGAATAGGTATAACATTCTACACCTGAATCATAAAATTCGCACCCGCAATAGTTCTGCCCTTAAGAGGATTTCGCTAGAGAGCTATTGGCAGCGTTTGTGACGGGATTTCTCCTTTAAAGTTGTAGATTATTAGATATACTCGTGACATGCATGAAGGGTGTTGGTTTGGTGCTTTGAATCAAACATGAACTTATAAAAACATAAACGAAGTTGAAAAAGAACAGGAACAAAACATTATAAAAAATTAAAACCCTTCCCCGCCCTTAACTACCCCGACCAGAACATGAACCTCCGAAATTGCCAAAATCGCCAAAATCTTCATATGAGGTAGGCCGGATTCGTCATTCGTCCACGTATACCTTATCGTCATTCGTCCACCAAGCCACCACGAGATTGTCGTGGCTGCAGCCAGCCACGGTGGAAAGGCCAGATAGTAGCAGAAAAATAGCAAAGGAGAAAGGCGACCAGATGATAGCAGAAGTAGCAGCGCACACGAACGATTTATAGTTGCTTAGAGGTTGTCGGATTTTGGATTAAGGCTGGGGATATTTAGCTATCTATATTATCTTTATCCACAATCCAACATAACTCATATGTATTAATAAACAATTATTCTCTCTCATCCACCTATATAATCCATTATACAACCAATTCATTTTATTTCAACACTTTGTCAACGACCTAACCTAACTCAACTCTATTTTATAAAATTATTTTTATTATGATATTTTAATATTATAATAACAAATTTTATTAATGTAATTATTAAATAAGTAGTACTATAATTTAATTAAACGGGTATTCCATTCTTTTTAAACATTGCAACAAGTAAATAAGATTGAAACCATTTACTTAATTTTGCAAAAACGAGAGAATTCTTAGCTATGAAATAATTTAATTTTCGAAGCAACATCTTCAAATCAAATTGCAAAAAATCCTGTACATGAAAAACTTCAAAAATACGTTTGTAGAGAACAAACTATATACATTTCAAAAAAATTAATTGAAATTAATTATACAAAAATTAAAATTAATATAAAAAGTAATTATTAAATAAATAAAAATTAACTCAACAAATACATGTCACACACCATTTGAACAAACCCAACAAGCCTAGTAAAATGGGAAGGAGCACATTTCAGCCCTCCAAGGGAGGGGGTTGTGGACATTTTTTTCTTTAATATTTTAATATGGTGATATCAGCCACCCATGATCTGGGATTGCTGATAAACTTAGTCTAACAAAGAAAGGGGGAGGCTGTCGGATCTGATTTGAGACTATGTCCTCTTGAGTTTGAGACTATGTTCAATATATTACACTAAAAGATTTTTTTTTTTAAAAGAGTTTCGATTAACAATTAGACAAATTATTTTTTAAAAAACAGTTTCAATCATTTTTAAGGTAAATTGTAATTATTTATACATTGTTATACATTTTAAAAATATATATATGTATAACTTATAAGAACCCTGTTCCAATAAATAAAAACAAAACACCTCATTAATTGCCTCAATTATAAAATAATTCTGTCTAATGGTTAGTCGGTTTAAAATAAAAGTTTGTTACATTAATACTGAAATATTATTAATATTGTAAGTTTTATAATGTTTTTTGTTAGAAAGTTTCCTATTAAACTGTCTAACGGTTAAATTAGTCATGGCAAACATACATCTTCTCTATAACATTTAAGGTCATGGAAAATATCATCCCTATAATAGAAATTAATAGATGAAAATAAAAATCAAATTATTTCATTAATTATGTTAATTATTAAATGATTCGTTTGCCAATTTTGCAGTATAAAATAAGATTTTTTGGATTTTTTGTTTGAAAATTCTTTGAATTTTACTTTTATAAAATTTATATTATAATTTATAAAATTACAATTAACCATTCAATAATTATCTAGTTATACCAAGTTTTTTTTCAAACAGTAATACCAAGCTTTTAATAAATTGATATGATATGACGGTTTTTATTTTAATTTCTTATTTTATATATTAAGCGAATGGGTGATATATGGAAGACAAAGTTTTGGGGGAAATAATTTTTCATAAGTTTATAGAAAAACAGGGTTTAATTAGAATAACAAAGGTAAAAGGTCTTAGTTGCAATATTAAAATTTTATTATTCAACCTATAGTAGTTATAAAGTTTATATCCCGATTCATGCAATCCAAAAAAAAAAATCTTAGTTTGTTCTAATTTACATTTTAAACCTTTGTCTTTTCATGATTTTTTTCCTTTCAAAATACGGACTCGATATGAAATGGCTACTCTCTCTTTTTACAGATGGTAAAATTGAGTGCTATTACCTTAAAAGACTCATATGAAACCGTCTCACCATAACTTATGGTGAGACAGGGTACAAACTAAAGTTTTACAAATTACAAAAAGTATCACATGTCATTTCCATCTTTAAATAATTCTACTTAGATCCCCGTCTCACCATAAAATTAGCTGAGACCGTCTCACCCAAGTCTGTGTATACCTTTTAAGTATACCTCACCATATTTTGCTTTACGACAGTAATAGGAAAATT
>JAULKK010000001.1:5695504-5705947 GCA_032355705.1 Rubia peregrina | reverse complement strand
AAAAATCAGCCACGAACTGATAAAGGCAGAGTCATGTCCAAGAAGACTCAGCTGTGAACTGAGAAAGTCAGAGTCATTTCTAAGAAGACTCAGCCATGAACTGAGAAAGGTGGAGTCACGTCCAAGACTCACCCACGAACCAAGATTATAGCAACCACGATGCAACCCGTGATGTGAAACCCTAGCAATTCGAAGACATTATTGCAGTCTAATATAAATACTAGGAGAGCAACACTGACTCAGGTAAGTGACACTAAACTGAGAAATATCAGTTCTCTAAAGTAAGGAACTGATTTAATCGTTAGGGCTCTTTTCCCGGAATCATTTTCGGGACCTTGCTTGCAGGTTCACGCTTACTATACGGTGAATATTAACCATCTTGCCTAATCGGAAATACTACATCACAAGTATAATAGCTTAATCTGCATTTTTAATCTGTAAATTTTGCTACATTCAAAATATATTTTTGCTAAAATATTTTACTTATGGTTCTTAATTAATTAAAAAACCATTGATATGTAAACTTGGCAATTAAAATTAAATAAAGTAAAAGGTATATTTTATATACTAGAATCAATCAAGTCTATAATTTGGGATTACTCTTTTTTCATATTTTTATAAATAAATCATAGTGAAATACAATGTTTTTTATTTATTTTATAGTTAGTTTCATAAATACAAAAATATGTCCTCCGTAAAACTTTATCAAACATAATTGTGGACCTTGTAAGAGAATAAAAAGGTGATGGTGATGGAAAAGTCGTGTAAAAGTGTTTTAATTTAACCTCTCTCTGATACATCTACCTTCTCTTTGTAATCTCCTATACTGCATAACTGACAAGCACGCTAGCGTCATGAAACTAGCGAACCTATCAAAGATAAGATTTATAAATCATAATGCTATTATCTACTAAAAAGTAGATAGTTGCATGACGTGGTCATTCACACAGAAAAGGGGTCTAGTTAAAAGCCTAAGAAGTATACAACACACACAAGCATCACCAAGTGTGTACGAAAAATGTAGGGAGTTTTGTTTGAAAACTTTAAACTACTAAATACCCAAGTCAGATATTAAAATATCTAGCATAAAATAAAGACTCGTTAAGCAATTACCTAATACCTCTTACCAGAACATTAGTGTCTCATCCATGCTCTCTAATACCTCTTACTTAAGAAATTGCCTTAGTGGCCACAAACTCAAGAAATGACTTTCGGAACTAATCTTTAATCTTGATGCAATTGGGTTGTAATGATAATCACAACATAGGTGTCACTCCTATCAGCAACCTCACACCGATAATCAAGACTCGTTCAATTCTGAATGAAGCCTAATTTTACCCCCCATTAATCAACAATCATGGTTTGTTTTCACCCCTAAACACAATATTAACATTAACTAATGACCAAAACGACAAAAAGACTAAAAAAAATTTGTCTTCATTGTTGGGCCTAGCTCTAAATCATGGTATAGTCTCAATTATTTATCATCCTAACTTTAACCATGCAATAATAATATGAATTAAACTCAATCCACCATGAAAATCAAGAGAAATGGATCGAAGGAACCACTTTCTCACAATATTAAAGCTAAACATGCTTAACAAATGTCTCAAAGCAGTAATTTAACCTATTCTATCAAAACCCATTACAAAATAAACATAAAATATGGTTAAAGATAAGTAAAATGAATAACAATAAATGTGAAAACTAGAGTTTTTCTCATAAGTTTGACCTTTTGTCCAGTGGACAAAGGGTGGCTTTATAGGTTGGAAGAAAGAGAAATTTCAAAGCAGTGGTCAAACCTAGTCAAATATGGATGTTGAGGAGCACGCACATCTTCACGATTTGCGAGCCAGGACCTTGTCTTAGTACCTTGTCTTGGACTTATCCTGCCAGACCATTCACATATGCCCGGGGTTCCGTGAGTCGGAAGCTTATTTTCTTGTCTCAGGGCTCTTCGGAACGTCACAACTCGTCCACACTTGTAAGATCAGTGAGTCGGGACTTCTTCTAGAGCTTGGCCACAAAATGATGGTCTTGGATCGTGCACATCTGTAGGCACCTAATTCAAGGTCTTCCTCTGCATTTTTCTTCTTGTTCTGCTCTTCAATACATATTGAAGCTATCTGCTACCAATGAAAAGTAGCATTCATTCTTCTATTATTCTTGCGAATCTCCTATATTCGCGTCTAACTTCTTTTGAAATATGTATATACTCTCTCCGGTTCACTAACATTGGCACCGTTTGACCACCATTTTTTATGTATGTTTGACCATCGATAACTTTAGTTTTATATAATAATTGTAAATAAAAATTTGATATTCAGTTACTACATGTTACGGTGAATCTAAAGGTCAGTGCCGGTCCTACTATTATTTGTTAGGGAAAAAAATTAACCCTTTAACATTATTGGGGCCATAAAAAATAATTTAGTCTTGTTTTGTGGTTGTCAAGAACAAAAGTCCATAAACGGATAAATTTTTAGCTTAAAATTAGCCATTTTAAGGCTCGTTTTTATTTTGCCCTGTTATCAAATGATCTTCTAATTGGGCTTGCTAACTAATATTAAGTTGGAGTGATAACCTATTTATAAGTAATTTCTACTTAATATATAATAAAATAATTTTAAAAAATGAGGCCCCTAAACAGTAAAAAAAAAGGGGGCCTGAGGCAAATGCCTCACTTGCCTCACGGTGAGGCCGGCCCTGCTAAAGGTATCTCATACGGTAATTTTATTGTTTATATACTGTATAAAATTTATGGTCAAACATGTCTTGAGAAAACTGAACAAAAAAAGTGTCAATGTTAAAGAACCGGAGGGAGTATGTGTATGTGCGGATATGTGTATTGTGAGTCCATCTCCTATAAGACAGTCTTATGATAAGACCAGGGGTTAAACATAAATTCTGAAAGTATATGGTAAAGGAAAATAAAAATTGTGGGATAATTTACAAATATTTTAGATTCGGGGTTTTTTAAAAAACACTAGTAAACTTCAGGAATCAATTTGCAAAAACAAAAAAATAAATTATCCTTCCTCCTTTTTCTCTCGCGATTATTTGGCTCCCATCTTGTCAAGCACGATGGTTTCTTCTCTTTCATCACCGAGTTCATCGATGGAATCACCCTCACAAACCTAATAGAGTTCTCTGCCTTCAGCGCAATGAATGGGAAGAAGTTGTTGTGCTTGTCCAGGAGAAGGCGCGTCGGGAAACCCTCAGGGTTTTGGGGTTGGAAGAGGAAGGGGTGTTACACCTTTCACATTCTTGGGAGGACGGCAACCGCAGAAGCCACGGTGGGGTCGGTAATTGTTGCAGGCGGAGAAAATGGCATCTCTGGAGGCAACAATCAATTTGCGCTGAACCCATGCGAAAATTGAGCAGCAAATTGGAGAATCCGAAAGATATATGGAAATGGGCTGTAAATCCGTTGTCCACCATATAAGTAATTAGATTATTTCATATCAGCAAATCTTACTAAAAATTTCACTCATCATATGAGTACTAATAGATCTAACTTCTTTTTTAAAAATTATATATGTAAATTGTAAGTTAAACCTTAATATATCAAATTCAAATTATAAAATATCAACTAAAATTTATAATAAAAATCAAACTAAAATAATAAGAATCCGTCTCTTAAAAAATGGTGTTCACATAAGTTATAAAAATACCAAGGTTTAAACTGCAAATTAGAAGAAATCAAAATAAAATTTCTGGATTGCATCAATCGGGTCATAAACTTATAACTATTGAACGTTGCATAATAACTTTTTAATATTGCAAAAAATATATTTTACCTTTCTATAATTCTAATTCAGCCTCATCTTTCCATATGCTTATGGTAAGGTGGTCTTTCCCAAAACTTTCCCAAATGATAAAATAAACATCAGATCAAAATAATAAAAATTCATATTAAATCAAAATAGTTAAATATCAAATAAAAAAGCTAAAAGTACACAAAATTAGAACAGTTAAACATCAAATGATAACACTAAAAAAATTCCCATCAAAATAAAAAAAATAGTTGAAACATCAAATAAAAATACTATAATATACACTTAATTAGAATTATTAAAACATCACATGAAAAAATCAAAATAAAATAGTTAAATATCAAATTTTAAAAAATAAAAAACATATGAATTTTAAAACATCAAAGTGTGCAACAAAAATTGACACTAATATAATCAATAATAAAAATTTAAAAGTAATTTTATGTGATTGAAACATCATGGATACACTAAATAAAACCATAATATTAGGGGGAAAAGAAACATCACTATCAATTTTTTAAAAGACGCACTTAAAAACTAATACACCAATCAAAATGAAAGTATAAAATACTCCCTCCGTTCTCTTGTATTTGGCACACTTCCCTTAAATGGATGTTTTTCTTTGTTTGGCACCCTTTGTTTTCTTTCCATAAAAGGAAAGGGACAACATTCATTTGGACAATTTTGTCCTCTTAGTCATTCAAAATTTACACCCTTTGTTTTCTTTCCGTCAGAATTTTGTCCTTTGTTTTCATATTCAATGCCGAAAATAATAAAGGTTGTCCTTTGTTTTCATATTCAATGCCGAAAAGCTGCTGGAGTACATCACTTCTTCTCCTGTTTTGGTCAATGCTAGTTGTAGGCAAAATTTCTTGTGCCAAAGCTTGGCTGCCAAATACAAGAGAACGGAGGGAGTATGAATATCATGTGGCAAAAATGATGTGTGAATGCTATATGGTAAGAAAATATCTTTTAATACTACCTCTGTTTCGTTGGATGTGACACTATAACTTTAAGTGCTTGGATTTAGGTGATTGAAATATGTGGATGAAATTGAATTTAGAAAGGATAAATTAAAGAGAAAGACTCATATGAGACCGTCTCACCATAACTTATGGTGAGACAATGTACAAACTAAACTCTTGTTAATTACAAAAAGTACCCCATGTCATTTTCATCTTTAAATAATTGTATTTAAACCCCCCGTCTCACCATAAAATTAGGTGGGACCGTCTCACCCAAGTCTTTGTATAAATTAAAATGAGTGGATGAAATTGAAGGAATCTTGACATAAAAAGAAAGTATGCCAAATTTACAAAAACAAGCAAAAAAGGAAAGTGTGTCACATTCAATGAAACGGAGGGAGTAGTGCTTATACTCCATCTGTTTCTCTAAAAGTGACATAATAAGTTTAGGTGATTGGATTTATGTGGAGAAAATTACTTGATAAAATAGAATGTATAATGTAAAAAGTAGAATGAGTGGATAAAATTGAAGGAATATTATCAAAAATGAAAAATATGTCAAAAAATGAAAGTATGTCAATAATACATAAACAGAGAGGAGTAATATAGATGTCCTCGAGTCTGCAGTATTAAAAAGTCAAACGTTAAGGAGACATTTCTTGCAATATTACTGTTGCGATACTAGAATATTCACCGACTTCATTTTATCCATCGAGCACGCAAAATATTCGACCCGATCGGAAAACCCATGGCGAAGCTCCAACTACTCTACTTCACCGCCGCCGCCGCCGCCTTCTTCTGCACCTCCACCGTTGCATCTCAAAATACCATTCTGGCGGCGGCGCACTCGGAGCTATCCACCTACGGATTCCCCATCGGCCTGCTCCCGAGAAACATTGCAACCTACCACATCAATCGCACCTCCGGCGAGTTCGTCATCAAGCTCGGAGAAACCTGCCGCATCACGCTGCCTCCGGACAACTACCTGGCTACTTATTCGAAGACCATTACGGGCAAAATCGTGGAGAATCGTATTGCGGAGCTTAACGGGATCGGGGTTAGGGCTTTCTTCAGAAATTGGGGCGTCAGCGGGATTCGATCCAACGGAAAGGATTTGACCTTTGAGGTTGGCATGATCACCAAAAGTTTTCCTTCTGAGACTTTTAACGAAACCCCAGAGTGCGATGGCCAACGCTCCTCTTCTTGAGGTATAAAATATATATATATATTTTTTTTGCGTTCCATATTCGCATACTTCTGTAAATGGGTCTGGAATTGTATATGAAAGATTATCATGGCAGCATTTTATAACTTAGACACTATCGGACACAATTACTTTGACGGATCATAGTATCTCGCTATGTTTTCCTTTTTGAATCTGGTAAACTTTTTGAACACTGTGTTGAGGATTTTTTTATTTGATGGGCTCAACTTAGTTATTGGCTAGAAATTTGAAAGGTTCATGGACCCCAATAACTTTTGAATTTTCGCTTTGAAGTTAAGTGAAAGATTCCAATGAAAAGGGGATTAATATACTATCTTATCTACATTAGTGTGTTGCAGCTACCTGTATGTTTTAATTGGTCCTTTTTTGTTTAATTGGGGTTGAGATGGTAGGATGATGCATTTAGTCCAATTGATTTAAACCTACTAAACAAAAAGTGGAAACTGGAAAGGGACACTGGATAAAATTTTGGCGGGCAAATCAACTGAGTGAGAGTAAATCTAATATAAAGAGACTAGATTTTCTTAGGTCAGAAGGGGGGTGGTTTAAATGATCAATACAGTGAGAGTTGAGCTGTGAATCTTGTGATGGTGATGGTTCGAGACTCTGAACATATATGGCCTTGTGGTCTTGATATTCTCTTATTAGGATTTTATTCTTGTTTGGATGATACTAATGTGTTTCTTGCCTGATCTGTTTCTCTAGTCTAGTCGAACACTTGAACCATATTTTAACTGTTTGGTGCCGGCTGCCTTTTTACTGCTTGAAATTCTGGTAATAATGACAAGTCACATTTGCAAATGTGTCCAAGCTTGAAAGTAGTCGTGTTGTCTTGTTCAGTCACCTGTATCACAAATGACAGTTTTGTTTGGTTAAGCAGTTAATTGAAAAGAAAACATATCGACCAAATGCCCCACACATATATGTTCATGAAAGGCTTTTTAATCCTCCCCAGAAAAAGGGAGAGATTGAGTCCTCACTCTCTTAACCGGCACTTTTAGAAGCACACAGGCCCCGTTCGTCATCTCTAAAATCATTTGAAATAGTTGGGTTCAACCCTAAATTACTTTCTGCAATTCTTCTTGATATAGAATACATTATTAGAATCTCTTCATTAACCATAGTGAAACAGAAGGCATTATTAGGGAAAAATTTGAGTTATGGAGAATTTGATCGAGAGCAAAATGTTGTCCTACTGTGGGAAAGCGGTAGTTGTGTGGATTTGTGGGACATCATAGAATCCATGCAGACATCTAGAAATGCACGGACTCCCATCTCCCTTATGTCCTTCATTTGCTCTTATGAGTAAGATGACTCTAATTTAATGGTAGATGCACCTTCTCTGTAATGAAAGACTTCCCTTCTAACTTAGGAAGCAAATGAAGCTATCTTTATCAAACAATAAAGGTCGTGGAATAACAAAGTTTCCTTTTTTTGCCCAAAAAAGGTTGTAATTTGGCTTGAATTTGGAGAGCATGGGTTTTGCTAAAGTTAAATTTTAAAATTAACTTTCTGATTTTGTGAGGTGAGAGTTGAACTGCACATATCATCAATGATGAGGAAAAGCTCTGAAGTTGGATTAAAATGGATGAGTTGGGGGGTGTTGAAAGCATTTGTGCAGGATTATGTCGGGATTTTTCTGAGAGTTAAATCGGAGTTGGAATTTTCCAATAGAGCACTCATGCTATGGCTGAGCTTACGACCCTCAAAGGAACCTTCTCAAGTCACGTCAGTGGTTGTGACCTTGATGGAGATGGTTTGCCATTAGATTTTCTATATGTTTAGCTATTGCTGAAACATCCTAGGTGGTACTGATTCCTGCCAGTTGACTGATTTAAATGAGTGTTTCATAATTTTCCAAAAGCAATAATATCACTAGTAGAACATATGCAATTAAGGCTGGCCATTCATGACTTAATACGAAGGCACGTCAGGAACCTAGTATGGGTTTAAGAAGCGCGGACGCATCATTTTACGGGCTATCATACTAATAATTGCTTGCTCAAATTATTGTGTCACCACAATTCTGATATCGATAAATCCTTTTATCTTGTCTATTCATTGTTTCGTTAACTCCTTGCTGCAGTGAGCTAGCCATTGGTTGATTTATGATGTGCTTCCTTTCATTGAATGAAATAACTCCTGCAAGAAGAAGTGGGATGCAGTTGACAGATGTAATCATTAGCCGTCTTAAAAACATGTTTACCCATAAGCTTTGCTTAGAAGCTAGGTTCAGTTTGTGATATGTACATATATGTAGAAGGAGAGGCGTGCCCTCTTCCCACAGCAGCTGTCTCAGTGGAAATATTTGCAGACATTCTATCTCAGGGATAATGTAATCTGGATATGTATATTTTATGCCATTTCTGTATTTCTTCCTCCCTGTTCTGAATTGATCCTTGGAGTGATAACCTCTGATTCAGGATTGCTTAGTTCTGCGCATTCGATAAAGGTAGGAAACAAGCGAGTATCGGATTATTGGTCGGGTTTTTTTATTACGAAATAGACGAACTACTATTGCATTAAGGGCTCCCTTCTTGGCCGTACAAGATGGGGGGAATAAATGCGGTAGTCACCTACTCCCCCCGTCTCATTACTTTCTGGTCACTCTTCTACATTTTCACGGTCTTTAATAATTATATTTGATTATTAATATCTCTTGTTACATATACCAATTCTACATTAAAAAAATTATGTTTAGAAAATAGATGTTAAAAATGAATGTAACAATATTTCTTATGATATTTTTATCTTATAATCCCTCCTTCCCACTTCATTTTGTTTAATTTTCGTTTTAATCCGTCCCACTTCATATTGCCTACTTCATTTCTTTCCATTTGTAGTAAAAAAAAATGACAGACATTTACCAATTTAACCCCTTAAAATTGTCCCTCCCCATTTTGTTCTTATCATCTGTCATTATTCACCTTGGATTTTAAGGTTTTCCTCTCCCACTATCTCTTACATTCCAGATCTACTTTCTTCCTTCTCGTCTCCCTTATCGTTTGTGAAACCATAGCCTTCAGCTCTCTCTACTCTAGTCTCCCACATCCCTTCCTCCTCCAATCGTTGTTGCATGTCGTCACAAAACCTAATCCCGGCTGGAGCTCCATCCCTGTAAACCCTCATTCTCCACAATTTAACCATTGTGAAACCCCCAGCGACCTAATTTTTTACTCTGAGTTCGTCGGTCTAGAGGTTGGGGATGACGAATCTCTCGACGACCTCACTGATTCAATGATTGAGGCACTGCTGATCTCTAGGGGGTCAGTTTTCTTGGTGGTGCCTCCGGTGTGCTCTCATGCTACAAAGATGATGGCGGTATGGTGTGTTTCTCCTCTATTCCGATGGTGGGTTTGTTGATGCCCAGGACCTAAAATTTACCACCCTTATCCCTTTTCATAATTGTCACCTAAACTTACCTTAAAAATTGTGCCAAAATCAATTGAAACCGAGAGAGTATATATTAACTTATATGAATAGTTAAAGTTTATTACATTTGATTTTGAAAAAATAGAGTGCCCAAAACTGATTGAATGGAGAAAGCATTTTTTTAGTGTTTTTTCCTCCTAATCTCCCGTGTGATATTTTTAATCAAAAACCAAATCAAACACACTTTCTAGTCGAAAGCAGAACTTTGAGGAGGGTGAAGGTGTACATATACTTCACCTCCATAAGCATGAGATGAGTACCTCCGGTTAATTAGCACTCTTTGTATTTTCACAAAAGAATCAGTTCAGTGATACCACTTGTTATAGCATGTACATTGAGGGTTTTATTTAAAAAGAGACTACAGAGAAACCACAAAGAGACCACAAATTCACACGATGAGGATCTCTTTGTGGTCTCTAACAAAACAAACCAGTGGCTGGTCTCCAAAGGAAGCAACCACTTCCGAAATGTTCTACTCCCTCTATCCCAATGAATTCCGCAAAAAGAGAAACTAAATCTTTTAATTTCGGACATGTGAAAAGACGAAAATGCCTCTGAATCCTACAGAAAATCCTACGTTTCCCTCCGCCGCGCCTCCGCCCCCTGCCATGACTCTCCGTCGAGCCTCCGGTTCTCGATCAGCTCGAGATCGAAGTCAGCCGCATCCCGAAAGATGGGCGCGTCGCCGGTCTGACCGGTGAGGACGGGGAACACCGTCACCTGCAGGCGATCGACCAGGCCGGCGGCCATCAGGGCCCGGTTCATCGACAGGCTGCCGTGCGAACGCAGAGGCACGTCGGATTCCTCCTTCAAACGCTTCACCACGTCGGCGGCGTCGCCGCTCGCGACGGTCGCGTCCGGCCAGTCGAGTGGCGCTTTCAGGGTGTTCGACACCACCGTCGTCGGCAGGTCTCGCATCCGGGTGACCCACGGGTCCTGAAGCGCCTCATCGGCTGCCTCGGCCATCATCTGCGCGAACAGTCGGTGTGTGTTGGCGCCGAACACCATTCGCTGCTCCACCTCGTACAGCTCGAGGCGGCGGCGG
>JAULKK010000001.1:5661503-5675341 GCA_032355705.1 Rubia peregrina | reverse complement strand
GACATTATTATATACAACTAGAAATATTTACGGTCAAACATGCTCATTGAAGACCGTGAAAAAACAATTCGGAACTTTAAAGTAGGATGGAGGGAGTATATCATAAGTACAATTATACACTGCTTCTCTAATTCATATATATATATATATATATAAATAAACTCGTTATGTCAATTTCAGGGGAACCCAAACTTCGAATGAGTTTTATTTTTCTTTTCTGTTGAAAGGAAAGTTAATAGAATTTCAAGCCTCCTTTTAGTTTTGACCGCATGCAATGTCTCTATTCATAAAATATCCGTCAAATTAATGAATTCCCATTTTGCAGTTTTCATCGATCACGTAATGAATTTGTTTTCCCACACAGTCTTCACAAAAGTGAGTCTCAGTCAGTGTGGTTATTTTCTGGGTACGTACCATTTGTCAATGTTACTCCCTTTCTCAACCTTTTCTTTAACGGATTTAGCCAATGTCACTGTTCTTCACCATTATTGAAT
The DNA here is from genome assembly GCA_032355705.1 of Rubia peregrina. Taxonomy (NCBI): domain Eukaryota; kingdom Viridiplantae; phylum Streptophyta; class Magnoliopsida; order Gentianales; family Rubiaceae; genus Rubia; species Rubia peregrina. The sequence continues at coordinate 5,674,847 of JAULKK010000001.1, read as the reverse complement.
GTTTATCATTCGTTACATATTAAATTGTACTAATAATTTTTTTAATATAATTTTTAAAATATATACTTGACTATCATACACGACAGGGGTGGCTATTAGATAGCCTATTCGAATCCACTAGAAAAAAAACCAAACCCTGAACGGACAGACGTCTCTCTTTAAACTTTCCTTCTCCAGGAAGCCAAAAGCCAAAAGCATGAAGCCAAAAATCTTGAGGGACTGCCACCGCCGCCACCAGATCCGGCGGTCTGCCAACCCCTCCCTCACCCTAGTTATAGTTTTTCTTTACTTTTTTTTATTAGTTTTAGTAGTGAAAAAGAGTTGATCGGCGTAGAGACGACCAATCGGAGATATTGAGGAGCGAAGAAGAAGCCAGCGCTGGACTTCCCGGAGAAAATGGCTGGCCGATGGTGACAAAGAGGCGGCGCGGTCATTGCCAGAAGGAGAAGAAACTCAGCCAACCCGAAAAACATGACGGGCACAAATTGTAGCACGGAAAACATAAGGGGCGACAAAAGACTGCTTGCGGCGGAGCAAGATCACCGAAAAATCTGCCTATGACTGAGAAAAGTTGCCAGAGGTGGTGTGGCATACTCTGATCTGTCCGAATAGGGAAGGGTAGGGTAGGGTAGGGTTGGGTTGGGTTGGGTCGAGTCGAGTCGGGTCAGGATGAGTCGAGTTTGGTCGAGTCAGGTCGGGTCGAGTCGGGTTTGTTTGAGTTGGGCTGTTATGTCTTTGGTCTCCCACATTTGGTGTGTTTTTACCCCGATTTCAGTTTAGTACTAGTGTAGTTAGCCACTAAGGCAATCCGAGTGTTGTATTTGACCAACCAGACGCAACTCGGAGAAGTTCTCCTCCCAAATAAATGTTGGTCTTTAAGTCTCTATACGCCAGGTTGGCGTGGAACATGCTCTGATACACCATGTTGGTATGAAGTTCAAGTGGGAGGTCACCCCACTCAAACTGTGTGAACCATCCATGTGGAAGTTCATCCATCCCACCTTGTAATAGATAGGTTTTTTCTCATTTTAGTTATAGTTTCCAATAGTTGATTAGTGTATAAATTGTAATAGAAGATAGACTAGCAGTGGTACTAGTTTATCACCAAAATTGTAAATCATTTCTATGTTAATGAGAAGGGTCCTACTATTTGTTTCAAAAAAATTCACTAGAAGGAGCGAAAGAACAACAATATATATCCTTATCCATACAAAACTCTCCCAACGCAAGTTAACCCAAACCAAAAGGAAATTTCAGGGGCTGCCTCCGCCACCAGATCCGGCGGTCCGACAGCCCCCAACCCTAGCTGTAGTTTATTTCCATGTCCTAACTGTAGTTTCTAGTTTTAGAACTGAAATCGGCCGGTGAAAGAAAAGTTAACCACATCGAAAGCCAGAAAACAACCAGCGAATAAGACATAGTCGGTGATGGAGAAAGAGCAAATCACTTCCCATAAATGATTGACCAGAAGATGAAAGCTCGCTCATTTTCCTGGAAGAGAAGGCGGTGACCGTTCGTTGTTGCACGAAAAGACAGTGGCCTTCACACAGAGTTGACGGAACCCAGCTCGGCCTTTTCTCATCAGCAGGGCGATGGCCAGTGGAGCCATAGTACGACCGTGGGTGTGGGGGGGAAGGGGTGGGTAGGGGGACAGGTGGTGGAGCATAGCCGTAGGAGGTGAAGTACATCGATGAGGGAGGCACATGGCTTAGCCTAGTGCCAACGAAAATCAAAATGCTAAATCTAGTTATGAAATTATGTTGGTTTATATTTATTATTTTAGTTGGGTTGTTTTGTCTCCGGTATATCAGACCTGGTGCACCTTTACCCCCGATTTCAGTTCAGTAGTAGTGTAGTTAGCCACTAAGGCAATCAGGGCGTTGTGTTCGACTGACCAGACGCAGCTCGGAGAAGTTCTCCCCCTAATAAGTGATGGTCTTTAAGTATCTATATGCCAGATTGGCATGGCGCATGCTATGATACACCATGTTGGTGTGGAGCTCAAGTGAGAGGCCACCCCACTCAAACCGTGTGAGTCATCCATATGAGAGTTCATTCATCCCACCTTGTAATATATATGTTTTTTTCCTCATTTTAGTTATGGTTTTTCAATAGTTCATTAGTGAATCAATTGTAATAGTAGATAGACTATAAATAGTACTATCTTATCACCAAAATTGTAAACAATTTCGATATCTTCATGAGAATGGTCCTACTATTTTTTTAAACCACTAGAAGGGCTATAGTATAAATCATTTTACTATTACTAGTGTAAAACCGTCTATTAAATGCAACAATTAAAGGGGGTTCCTTTGATTTTTTTTAGAACCCTCCTTTAATTAGGACCCGAGTTAAGTTTCGAATTCGGGACTACCCTCTCAAGTCACCCTTTTATTTTTATAGAAAAGTGCTAAAATAACCATATATTTTGGTTGAAATTGGCAATATAACCCTGTAATCTAAGAAAGTGTTAATCTAACCTTTGATTCCACTAAATTTTATGTTAAAGTTCTGACGGCCAAATTTTGTGGAAAAGACAATTTTTTTCTTTGTTGAAAAAAAGAAGATAAAAGACATATACGTTCTTCTTTCTTTCCTTTCTTCCTCCTTATTCCCTATTTCTTCCTCGACTTCCATTTTCTTCGTTTCCTCCTCTTCATCCGCTTCCATTAACTCGGTTTCCTTTCTTCCTCTTGGATTTTTTTCTTCCTCCGTGTCCTCCGCTTCTACTACCATTTCCATTTACTCATTGATTTCTCAATTTTTGCGAGCAGATAGGGTTTCCGATGTTCCAGCGAGGGGGGGAGGAGGGCGACGGGGTAACTGTAGGTTGGTGGAGAGCGGGGGTGGTTGTAGGGGGTGGCGAGCAACTAGAGTTTCCAACAGTGATGATCCTGATGGACAACAGGGAGAGGGAGGATGAGGGTGGCGGGGTTATCGTGGGGTGGAAGTTAGCGGTAAGGGTTTCCAATTGGCCAACGGGGTTGAGGGGAGATGAGAGGGGAAGGAGAGAGGAGGGCGGCAAGGTGGCTGTGGAGTGGTGGTGAGGTGGTGACGGGTGGCTGAGAGATGGTGGTGGCTTGGTGGTGGATGGTTGGCTGTGGGTGGTTGCAAGTGGCTGAGAGAGGGGGTGGTTAGGCAGTAGATGGCTAGTTGTGGGTTGTGGTTGGTGCTCGTGGTGACTCGATGGTGGCTTTGTGGTGGCGCGACAAGGATGATACCTAGATTACTGTAGTTCAAATGTTTTCCAGTTTTTCTATAATTAGAGATTTAACTTTTGTAAGTTATTAATGCAAATACATGTATGATGTGTTAGAACATGACTTGAATCTGAATCCTTTTTTGTTTTGGATTTGTTATTTGGTAATTCCAATCCTGTTTAGGAATATGATTAGGCTAATCTTATTCCATTTTGGTTTAGGATTCCGTACTTTTGGAGATCTATATAAACTCTCATCTGGATCTGCTTGTAATGCGTGTGAGATTGAAGATATCTATTTTGGTCTGAGAAATCTCTCTTCAGTGTCTGTTAATAAAATATGTTTCTATATTGTGGGCGTAGCTAACGCATTGTTAGTGAACCACGTAAAGTTCTTTGTGTTCTTCTTTAATTCTTTGTTCGTTAGATGCACCTGTCATAAGAAACTGGTATAAGAGTTGTAGGTTGATCAAAGACTTCAATTGGAAAATACCGATGAAGATGGGGGGAAAGAAGAAGAAGAGGAAGAAAAAAAACGTAGCTTGGGTGATCCGTTGGCGAGTTTAGAGAAGAAATATGTATTCGACGCCCCTATTAGAATTTACGAGCTATTTTGTATGGAGCATTCTTTCCTGGTTGACCTTGTTAACATTCGTCTATTCCGCTAGTAAATTATTTCCGGTTTGAATTTTCTTAAATTTGTCTATTCTATCACAAGATCTTTCCTGGTTGAAAAATATGTTATGTTTGATAAATCCTTTTTAGTTTGGATTTTTCTGATTGGTGGCATTTGGGTAACTTTGGTACGTCTGTCTAGCACGACCATAGTACATCTAGAATATCTGGCACAATCTAGGTGCACCTGTTACATCGAGTATCGTCACCGTGCATCTGGTACATCTATCACAATTAACATGCATTTGTTACATCTGGCACAACAGAGTGCATATGCATCTGAGATATCTGTTTGTCTGTCTTTAGTTTCTTGGAGATTCAATTCAAGGGGGGAACTCGTTAGATTTGTATTGAATCTTATTTTGTTTATGTTCTATTTTTGGGCTTTTTGGAGTCGAGTGAGGAATTATTGGGATTTCTTCTCAATACATCTCGAACAAAATTAGGCACGTTCCACAAACGTCAGATAGTCTACATATAAGTTTTCTCGATGATAAGGGTTTCAGTTTCCATGGTGATTGTGGAATTGTGAATGTCTACAAGGGTTCAAAGGTAGATCTTAAAGGTGTAATACATGGTATCTTGTATGATCTACAAGGTTCTACTTTGTAAAGTTCTTATGCGGTTGGTGATTGTGGAGTTGTGAATGTCTACAAGGGTTCAAAGGTGGATATTAAAGGTGTAATACATGGTACCTTGTATGCTCTACAAGGTTCTACTCTGTAAAGTTCTTATGCAGTTGCATCATCTGAAGATCAAAAGAAGATTAAAATGATGAAAGTAGGTACTACTGATAATCCTACTGATTGTTTGGATTTGGTAAATGTTCTAAGCTATTAATATGGCCCCTAAGGGGAATTCAGGGGCAGAGAGAGTCAGCATACATCTGGAAAGTGTTGTTACATCTGGTATCGTCGGTTATCTGCCATTGGCTATTTGTTTCGTTGGAGATGATTCAAGTCAAGGTGAAAATTGTTAGAACATGACTTGAATCTGAATCCTTTTCTGTTTCGGATTTGTTATTGGGTAATTCCAATTTTGTTTAGGAATAGGATTAGGCTAGTCTTATTCCATTTTGGTTTAGGGTTCTGTAGTTTGGGAGATCTATATAAACTCTCATCTGGACATGCTTGTAATGTGTGTGAGATTGAAGATATATGTTCTGGTCTGAGAAATCTCTCTTGTGTGTCAGTTAATAAATTATGTTTATGTTTTGTGGACGTAACTAACACATTTTTAGAGAAACACATAAAATTCTCTGTATTTTCTTTAATTCTTTGTTTGTTAGCTGCACCTGTCATAATAGTGTAAGCACTTCCTTTGATACAGATTTTGTCTGACAACATCTTTTTTTATAACCTAGATTGATATCAATAAGTGAAAGCAGAATAAGAGCATGTGCTTTTGGAAGACAAAAGTGGACCAAATTCCCAAGATACTAAGGAAGGTAATGCTCAGATGAGGTGGTTTGTTTTCAACATCTTTTTTTAATTGAACCGTCTCAAAGATGGGTTTATAGGGTTCCCTCCCTTTTCTATTAAGATCAATTTGCACAGTGTGTGATTACAACATGTGATGTGGGATAAACCCATTACACTGAGGGCGCTAAACTAAAAATCTAGTCTACACTCTCAGTGGCTAAAAGAGAATTACACATAAGCCCTAATCAATATTACAATACTAAACAGAAACTTATGTGGCAATGTGAAGAGGGCGTCGTGAAACAAGTGGTTAAAACACTGCATTGCCATATTATAGTCACAATAAATCGACCCGAGACTACCATCCGGAACAAAACAGTGAAGTATCAAATAATACGCATTCTAAATGTTTTGTCCACACTTCCGATCAAACATGAAGACAATCAAAATGAAGTAATTGAAACACCCCTTCTAAGCATCTGGTCCAATATCTATTTAACCCGTAAAACCATTTCCTAAACTAGAAAATTAAAACCAGTCGTTTGAATTGCCCAAATATATTTTCCGTCTGTGTATAAAAATCAATTTAATGCGTAGAAATCTCTCTAACTTGGCCCCAAAAGGTGATAAAAACCAATTAAATCGTCTGAACAATGTAATTGATCTAAACACACCAATGGACCAAAGTCTACAAATCTGAACTTCCTCAGAAAAATAGTATTGCCAAAAGTCTGTTGTTTAAACGACTCTGACTTGGATTTCTCCTTTTGTATCTTTGGATATCACATCTGAAACCAATCCAATTCTACTGACTCATGCTATCAGCAAAACAAGCATTGATAGAGAGAATTTGTATCAAATACTGAACCAAAACCCATTTAAATCTGGCTCCTGTTTTAGAAAAAAACAAATACAATAAAATTTAAATGACCAGAAAACTTAAAATAATTAAAAGTCTCCCACCTGAAAAGTAAAAAAGAAAAGTAGTAAAATAAAATTTAAAAAAATGTAGAAGTACCCTCTCAAACCCTTCTATCTCCAGAATTATACATGACTCCATTTTACCCGGGTTGATCTTTGCATTTGAGTCTACTCGTTGTTGACTCGTCACTGAGTTGAGTTGACTCGGTCCCGAGTTGAGTCCGAGTTGGCCGTAACTGGATCTGAGTTGGCCGACTCAGATCTGATTTGACTCAGGAACCCTAAGAGCTAGACACTTTGCCTCAGCATGTTCAGAGAACGATGGGTGTAAGTTAACTCGGGTCTGCAACAGTGTCGCCGGCGTGTAAGATGCTCTCTGGCACCGGAAAAACCTCTCGAACACCCAAAAAATGAAGCAGTTGACCCATTGGTTGCAGATCCGCCATTTGAACAATGCCAGGCTTAGCCGAGTCGACATCCTGTAGCAGGGTCCGACTGTCAGGGGCTCCGCCGCCGTGCAAGGCGTTTCACCGCCGAGGAGCAGAGGCACCCCGTAGCCGAGCCGCTACCACCAGAGAACCGACGTCCTGTAGCACATCCGCCAATCTGTAGCATCATCGTCGGCCGGAGCAGATTTGCCCAGACCAACATCATGTTTGTTTTCAACATCATGTGTACATCTTCTCGTTTTCTCAAAATATCGTATCAAAATGAAGTAGTACCATCTGAGTTATTCCGCCGGTGGAGGAGATTTCCGTTAGGAGTGTTCAAATTGCCCGAATTGATCGATTCATTTTGACCCGGTCCATATGGGTTGAGTTGGGTCAATGTCCCATTTGGATCAAAATGGGTTGGGTAAAAACGGGTCGGCTCAGATTTTGACTCAAATCAATCCGTTTTGATCCATTTACCATTTTACCTCATTTTCTTGAAAAAATCATAAAAAGAATTAGTTTATTATAACATATCAACCATTAATTTAATTGATAAACAAGTTTAACATTCTTGATTTTTTTATAAAACTAAAAATAATTTTGCAAAACTACTACTCCCTCCGTCCCAGATCCAATTATTTCAGGACGGAGGGAGTAGTAAGGTAACGGTTCTTTCTTTTGAAACAAAGCAGGTGAATAAGTCTATGTTTTATTGGCAGATCGTTATGTTCTAACCGCCTTTAATAGGCTGTCTTTTTGAACCACTATATAAACCCATTGACTTAGTATTTTCACCCTTAATATTATTTTTTCTCCTCCAGAAAAACACAAGGCTCCACATTGAAACCCCAAAATTTGTCGATCTCCTTCTCCAGCGTTGCTAATCTTCACCGTTTAGCGCTCGCCTCATGCGCCACTGATCCCTAGCGGCGCCATCGCTCACCCTCTTCTCCCGCGGTCGTTCTCTACCTTCACCCTTCAATTAGCCTATCGCTTTCCCCTCCGACCGCTTGTCATCACGCCTTCACTCCGGTGCCACCGCTCACCTCCACCGGCACCACCGCTTGCCTCCACCAGTGCCACCGATCATGTACATAATTGGGTTTGATTTTATTTTTATGTTTCCAGGGTTTGATTTTAACGTTTGAGATTGATGTTGTTCAAAATGGTGTGAGATTGCTATTTTCTAGAGTTTGTTTACTGTGAGATCGTTGATGTTGGTTGTTTGCTATTCGTTGCCTCTATGCTTCAAGTTGTAGTAAAACTTTCGTTTTTCAGCAGCCTTTTTTTTATAATCCCCAATACAGGTTCTAAATTCAAAATTGAACTCAGACACAATTAAAGGTGATTTTTAAACCGCCTTTGATCGTGCAACGATCAAAGACAGAGTTATAAAAGCCACCTGAAAAGTGTCTTATGTGGTTCGATAGAATCGCTTTTAACTACCCATGTCTCTACAAATGTATTAGTCATATTAAAATCTTAAAATTGTAGCTACACATCGCGCATCTTCAACTTCGAGCCCTCCTATGAATCTTAGCTCTTCATTCAATTCTTTCTTTCTTTTTTCTTTTTCAATTTTTAAGGGTCTCACTTTTAGTACAAAGGCTTTAAAATTGTCGGAGACTACATTGACTGGTTAATAAGGAAAGTTTATAGATGGCGGTTTTCCTTATTGCATGTGCTACTATTATTACTCATATATTGATGATGGAGGAGGTTGTTGAATAACTAATCAAAATTCTTCATTTATGGTTGTCACGATGGATTGGGAACGTCTGGCGAGCTTGAAGGCTAAGAATGTCCAACCAAATAATTGGGGGGGGGGGGAGGGGGCTCTATCAATTTAAAATATTTCGGAGATTTTTTTTATAAAAAAAATGCGTCCCATATGTAGTACCCTAATCCTCATTATACTAATTAGAGTCATCTAATGATGTCCATTCAAATATACTAATTAATATTAATCTAAACCCAAAAGATAACGAAACTTTTGGCTTGTGGTTCGTTGTTGGGTCACAATCACTAACCAAGTGACCACAATTCCACAAAACAAACATCAACTTTTTCATTGTAATCAAACATCAACCTTTTTTATTGAAATCAAACATCAACATCACTACATAATTGAGACCAATACGTAATATTTTACAATAACATTCCAATCCACAAATTTTGCCTTAAACACGCACCTCAAACCACACACTAATAGTGCCATGCCCCATGCTGCATTCAGATTACAATCACATTAAGCCTACTACATATTATTATATAATTAAACTTCCTAAAAGAAAGAGAGTGGAGACAAAAAAAACCACGGCAGCATCAGAAACTCTGTATAAAGTTCGTCGACGTCTTGGATAACTTGGAGTCGCATTAGTCGATCATGGCTTTATGGATGACTTGGAGGAATTGGTCATGGGCAGTGAGCTGAGGGAAATGGCCCTCGGTTTCGATGGTTTCGAGTGTGGATTTAGCCCTGATCTTCTTCAACATGAAGGGCGGGACGGAGTTGGGGACGACGAGGTCGGTGGAGGTTTGAATTACTGTACATGGGACGGTAACCTTTTCGAGAACCGGGCGGTGGTCGCTGAGAAAGACGGTTTTGGCCAAGGGGAGTGCGGTTTTGGCACCCATTCTCTTGAGGGATTCTGCGAATTTGTCCGCCGACTCAGGGTCATTTTTGTCCACTGCGAGGGAAGCGAAGCCGGTAGTCCACTGGTCGTAGTTGGATTCGATGTTGGTGAAGAGCTGTTCTAGGTGCGGGATCTCGAAGCCTCCTTCGTAGTCTTCTGAGTTTATGAACCTTTTGCAAAAAAAAAAAAATCAAATTATCACCGTCACATGAATTTGACTTTATTGTTAAGACCAGTTTGATGGCTGAACAATTTACTCCGAAATGATTTATATCAAACTCAAATAAAATAATGTATTGATGAAAAATATAAATAATGTACCAGAACTGAACAAAATAATATTAATCTAATTTTTTTAATGAACTAAACTGTTAGTAAATTCGAGAGAACGCAGCCTTAGTGTTTAAGGCTATTTAAATCTTCTACTCCCTCAGTCTCGTTAAAGATTTCCTTTTACTATTACTTGATCAAAATCAAGTGTGACCATAAAGTTTCATTGATAAATGATAAGGACATCATATCATTCCAGAGAATTTTGTTAGATTTGTAATAATACATTGTTGTAAAATATCAATAGTGAAACTTGTCTTTTGATTACATATAAAACAAAGACAACTTTAAAAGGGACCGATGGAGTAAAGGGTCATGTTCTCTGGGCATGATTTAAACTAAATGAATTAAAATTGAATCGAAATGAACTAAAACTAAATAGAGTGAAAAATAACACTAGCATGTTTAAGATAAGTTAAATTTCAACAATAAAATTTATCAAAATCAAATCAAATCAAATTGAATTGAAGTGCAGTTAGATTGAAAAGAAAAAATCTAACAATAATTTTCTTCTTGCAACGATAGGTATGTTTGACTGGATTTATAAGTGCGTGCTTTACTAATAAGTTAAATATTTTTTAGTATTTGGTTAACTGTTAAATGTGCTTATTTTAGAAGCATGGGTTATTTTTGGGGAAAGGTAAAATATAGTCTCCATCAGCTTTTAAAATAAACCAAATAAGTTAGTTTTACTAATAATCATAGTTCTGCCTAACACGCCCAATATGTATGATATTGATCAATTATTTAATAATGAAAAACATGAGTTTTATTAATTAAAGAAAACATAATGACAGAAGTGTTGCACCATGCCTTTTATGCAGAAAAGGTGGAAATGATGGGTACATGAAAATGGGTTGTTCTAATTGTGGGAGTTGCTTTATATGTGATGAGGACAAAATCATGGCAAAAGGGAAAGGATGAACGGCAGAAGGGATTGCATACAACATAACTTTTGTGATGCCCTTTAGGCATTTACCAATAATGACTGTTTTCATTTTTCCAAATGACAAAACCTAAAAAGTGGAGCATATGCATTCACATGCTCCTTTGAGCATTTATGAAATTTTAAAACCAAAATTGAAAAATCACCTTATTCCATTAATATTTCCACCATTATATGTTCACATTTTAATAAATTGCTCATGATAGACAATTTTCCACATAGGCTGTGAAAAAATCAATGTTTAAACCAGGTTGTAAACTTATAGCTAGTGCGCATTGCATAATAAATTTTTAATATTGCAACTAAAGTCTTTTACTTTTCTATAATTCTAATTCAATCTCATTATTTCCCAAGGCTTGATATGTTTTTTTAATTATTCTTTACCTTACTTTTCCCTTTACTTATTCAATCCTCTTTTCATATTTATGAGACGAAAAAATATTATGCGTATTATTTTATCTATATTTGAATGATATATTCTACTTTAGGCATGTTATAAGTAAATCTAACTTATTTTTTAAAAATATTTTATATTTTAAAAGTAAAAATAATTTATTAACATAAAGTCTTGTTTTATAATGACTAACCGTTATTGTAATTATTGTAACTAATGAGATGATTTTATGTTTGTATTTATACATTGTAATGAGGTTCCTATAAATTGACAACCTTTAAAATGTATGGTAGTGTATAAATAATTACAATTTAACGCTAAAAGTTATTCAAACGAGATTTTTCATGATTAATCTAACCGTTAGTCTACGAAAGAATTTCTCTTTATTAAATATATAAAACTAATTAAATTATCATCAATAAAATAAATTTACGAGTAATGCCAAAACACCCTTTACCCTAACCCACTTTTAATTCTCTTTTACAATAGCGAGAAAAATAAACTTCAAGAAAAACTAGGCTAACTAGCTAGTTTGACTCAATACAAGTAATCCTCCATGCCGGATTAAATGAATATGGGAGCAACAATATTATCACATGTGATATTGTTGAATTCGTCGCAACAAGTAGTTTCTAAATATCAACTTTTTATTTGCCTTTATTATAAGCAAATGAACATATTAACGATCAAAAATATTTCTTAAATAGCGTGATGATAATTGTCTTGCAATTCAAACCGGGAGGAGTACTTGGGGACAAAAAGTGATCTTTTGTAGCTTTCTAAGTAATTCAACGTCCCAAATCCACGAGTACTACTGTACTCTACATACGCTACTCCTTAACTAGCCAATCATCTCTCTATGTATGAAAATATCCGTACAAATAAAATTATACTCAGACAAAAGTTTGATTCTAGTTATAATTTCGATGATATAACATGATGAATTCAGTTATAAAATCGAAATAAAAAAACAGGCGATTTTTCTTAATTATTATCCCCTTCGGTTGAGTAATCAAACAAAAGTTAACTAGTGAAGCTACGAGAAGTCGGTCATCCTAATTAAAAACCATTAAATTCGTTGAAAACTCACTCCCAAAAAGCCATGCCATTTAATTAAGCTAAGGTTCTCCAGATGGATTCAATTTTAAATTATCTGAAACTTAAATTAAACTAAACTCAAATTAATTTTTTTCTTTATATCATAATAACTTTAACAATTTAATCTCACTAGTCATCAGAAATAGACAAGAATATTCCTTCAAAACAATAAATTTGAGAAAATTCTTATGTAAAATTTATTACCCACTCACTATGTTTCTATATATTTGGCATCATATGTTAAATTGTCTTGGAATTATATTGAAGGAAGTAAGTACTCCCTCCGTTTCAATGGATATGACACTATAGTTTTAGGTGTTTGAATTTAGGTGAATGAAATGAGTAGATGAGATTGAATTTAGAAAGGAAAAAAGTAGAAAGAGTGGATAAAATTGAAAGAATCTTGCCATAAAAGGAAAGTGTGCCAAATTCACAAAAACAACTGAAAAAGGAAAGTGTGTCACATCCAATGAAACAGAGGTAGTAGACAAAGTTGAATTTATGAAGAAAAATTTAATATAAATGGATGGAATTAAAATAATCATGTTAAAAGGATAAAATGTGTCAATATAAAATAAACAACTGAAGTGAAAAGTGTGTCAAATATAGTAAACGGAGGGAGTATGTATAGTTTAACAATAGAGAAAGACTCATGTGAGACAGTATCACCATAACTTATGGTGAGACAGGGTATAAAATAAAGTTTTAAAAATTACATAAACAATTCAATGTCATTTCTCATATTTAAATAATTATATTCAAACCCTCCGTCTAACCATAAGATTAGGTGAGACCGTCTCACTCAAGTCCTTGTGTTAACGATATCATCACTTAAACTCAGTTCTTGTTCTTTTCAGTTTATCCGTGGTTCAGTTTACATCAATAAAATTTAGATTAAATACTATCAACCTTAGTTTTAATTAATTTATTATTCATATTTTTTACTATATTTAATTGGAAAAATCTTGAGAAAGATCGTCTTTCTATAGACATACGGAAAGACGGCGTGGTTGAATTAGAATTATAAAAGGTAAAATGTTTTAATTGCAATATTAAAATTTTTATTATGCAACATGCAGTAGTTATAAGTTTATGACCCGATTAATGCAACCAGAAAATTTTATCTTAATTTCCTCTAATTTGAAGTTTAAAGCTTGATTTTTTTTATAATTTATTAAAAGATCGTCTTTCATGAGAAAACCTCTACTCCCTTTGTCCCAGACCAAGCTGCAGGGAATCTTTTGACACGGTCTTCAAGAAACATGTTTGACCGTTAATATGTTTAACTAC
>JAULKK010000001.1:5609726-5625062 GCA_032355705.1 Rubia peregrina | reverse complement strand
TGCTTTTGTTCTACATTAATCTTGAGTGTTGATAATTATTCTATATTATTGCATAATTAGCAAGGAAATTAAGGATGTCTAGGGAGTTACATCTCAAAGAATTGTCAAGGGTCAGGCAAGAATCAAAGAGAGTTGGTATGAACCATGCGTAGAGATAGTACTTGCAAGCAGTTCAATGATACTTATATAGTACAAATATGTAATAATCATTGACTTTAATTTCAATAGAAGTGATCATTTTCATATCTACTTATAAAAGAGATGCAAAAAATATGTTTTTTTCACAACGAGAAGTTCGACTTATACTTGTCAAAAGTTAACACATACGAATTGAGCATACTCTTGCTTGTAAAGAATATTGGGTAATTTGACCAAAAGTCTCGCGGGCTGAAGAATCCTAGTAATAAAATAAAGGGTTAAATGCTTTTATAGCATTACATTTAAGTTCAAAGCAGGGCTGGTTACATTGACCCACAAGTTGAGGTGGGTCAGCTGCTCAAGCTCAAAGTGACCCAAATTTTGGGTCAAACGAGTCAGATCGGGTTGTGTTTAAATTCTCATAGTTTAGGGTCAGGTCAGATCAGGTTAGACTGGGTCACAAAATGATCCAAACTGGTTCATATCAACCCAGATCATATAAGAAATAGTAATTTTTAAATAATTTATTCAATAAAATAAATAATTTTTAAATGTATTAATATTTAAATAATAAATAAAATTATAATTTATTTTCATAAAATTTAAAATAATAATATTTATCATATTTAATTATAAATTATTCACTTAATAAAGGAAAATATAACGATTTTCATTCTACATAATTAGAATACTTTTAATATTTCTATTTAAAAATATAAATTTACTAACAATTATTTATAAAATTATGATTATATATTTCATATATTAATCAATAGAGATGGTTTCCTGTCAGACATCATAAACTTTAGGCAGAGATCTTTATGCAATTCTAACAATATTCTAGTTTCAGGGACTAAATTCTAATAATTTTACAGGGACCTATCGCTAATATTTTGTCAGAGATTTTTTTGTTCAATTTTATCCCAACATTTTCCCGCCATTTGCAATCTGCAAAAAAATCAAAAAATATTTAAAATATAAAAGTGTAAAAAAAATCAATATGATCATCAAACTAAAAATTATAAAATATCAACAAAAAATGGCGAAACATCAACAAAAATCATAAAATATCACCAAAAAATTGCAGCGAAAAAATCAAATAAAATCAACAAAAAAACTGAAAAATCGTCGACTGCAACTAACAAAGCATCAAATAAAAATCATAAAAATATCAACAAAGCTGAAATTATAAAAAAAAAATCAAAAACTGCAAACATCAACTTATATCACCCAAAAGCTAAAAACATCAATTCCTATCATCTAAACTTCACTTGGAAAATGGATAACGTCAACATAAGGAAAAAACTATAAAACATCAATCATATCACTCAAAAAACTACAAAATATCGACTCATATAAACTAAAACTCACCCGAAAATGAAAAAATCAACATGAGAGAAAAACACTAATAACATCAAAAAAAACTTTGGTACCTCAAAAGTATAAATTATTCACTCAAAAAATCATAAAATATCAACAATTTTTTTAAAAATCTACAAATATCAGCTAATATCACCAAAACGCTACAAATATCAACTCGTAACATCTGAAGCTCATCTGGAAAATGAAAAACATCAGCCTAAGAAAAATGAAACTACAAACATCAACTCTTATTACCAAAACCTCATCAAA
Source organism: Rubia peregrina (assembly GCA_032355705.1). Lineage (NCBI taxonomy): Eukaryota > Viridiplantae > Streptophyta > Magnoliopsida > Gentianales > Rubiaceae > Rubia > Rubia peregrina. The sequence goes on along the minus strand of JAULKK010000001.1, from coordinate 5,623,292 downwards.
AAAATTAAAACATCAATTTGAGATTTTTAAAAAACTGCAAATATCAATCCATATCAACCATAAAAAGGATAAAACATCAACTCATAACAATATAACCTCACCCGAATAATAAAAAATATCAATACCGGAGAAAAAAAAGCTACAAACATCAATAAAAAGTTACAGTACCTCAAAAATAAAGCAAAAGACTAAAGCAATTGAACCTGAGTCTAGTGGGATTTGAACCTGAGTCTCTAACCTAAAAGACTAAAGCAATTACCACTACACCCAAAAACTAATCATATAACACGCACTAAGTCAAAATAGTATTGAACCTCAACATGTACATCAAATATATAAATTCATCAAACTAAAGATTATAGTGAGATTCGAACCTCATACCTCAAATCTCAACAGCAAGAGTACTAACCGCTACACCAAAGAATCTTTACTGATCATCTACTCAGTCAAATAATATTAAACCTCAGCAAGTCTTTGGAAAAAAAAGAAAATTAAATCTCACATCTCACAAGTAGAAACTCAGCCAACACATCATCAACATATCATCAACACATCTCATAATAACATTATCACAAAATCAAAGAACGGAAATAGAGGAGTAGAGGTTTAGATTCAAAAACATTAACAGATTTAGATTAGGATGCAGTAAGGAAACTCAGAGGAGCAGAGGTTTACCGACGCAGAAGAGGTTTTCCAGCGGCGAGGAGAGCGGCGTTGGCAGCGTCAATGACAGAGACATTTACCTCACACACGTGTTTTCTTCTTCGATTGCCGCGTGCATCTCACAGGTCACCACGTGCAGAGCCTTCGGTGTGGGACTATGTCGTGAAACCATCGCAGAGGCACTATGAATTTTGATGAAACAATTGCAAAGATGAGTTGCAGAGGTGCTGTGAATATCATAGATTCGTCGAAGCATCGAAGCAATTGCAGAGGTGAGTTGCAGAGACGCCGACGGTGGAAGAGCTTAGATTGGAATACAGAACAAAAGCTCAGATACGATAAACAAAACGGTTGCTACGACGGCAAAAGTGACGGAAAAAGAAAATTACCAACAATTGCCCTAGTTCCGCCGCTCGCCGGCGGAAGAGGAGGAAATGCAGCGGCGGAGCTATGGTGTTAGGTGGAGGAACGACGGTGGTTGGCGGTGGTTACAGACTTTCGATCGGAGGAGAGAATTCTGATCAGGAAAAGAAAATTGGAAATCCTGATATTTTTGTGGTATTTATAGCATTTGAAATTGCATAGTAGGTCCCTAAATTTATCAGCATATTTTTTTTAAACCCCATCCCAAATACAATTTCTTATAATTACACAGTAAACCCTGGACTAAAGTTTAGGCTGGCTAAAATAAGAATTTGTGTAATGAATATATTATTTATAATTAATATTAGTTTCACAAAATTATTTTATTTTTAGATATTTTTTCAAGAATGTTAAACTTGTTTATGTAGAAAATTAATGGTGGATATGTTAAATTAAACTAGTTATTTTTATGATTTTTTTATAAAGAATATTTTTTTTCTAAAAGAAATGAGGAAAAATGCAAATTGGCTAAAACAGTTTGATTTGGGTTAAAATCCGACATGGCACATACCCGACCCGACCCAAATTGAATTGACCCACTTAACCCAAATGAGAATTTGACCCGATCCAATACAAATGGGCCAGATCAAAATGGGTCGGGTCAGGCAATTTGAAAACCCTTAGCTGAAAGTACCAATATAACCTTGTAAAATAAAAAAGTGCAAATTTATGATGAATTGTGCCGATATAACCTTCAAGCCACATTTTGGCATCGACTCACAAATTGGGCCGTTAACCTGACCCGAAATGATGATTATGTCATCAGCAATTTCACTTTAATTTTCCCCATTTTATCCCTCATGTTGCCGCCAGCCACCACCGCCCGCCGCCAGCCACCACCGCCCTCTCCGGCATGATCTCCGGCACCACCACCCTCATCCTCTCCCACCATATCCACCACCACACAACGCGGCCCAATCCTTTCTTCTTGCCACTGCCAACGCTTACCACAGTCAAATCCCATCTCACCACCGCTACAAACCCCACCTCTTCTTCTCCACCACCACAGCCCAACCCCTTCTTCTTATCACCGCTACCAGCCTCAACCTTTTTTTTCTTCACCACCACCACACGACGCAGCCCAGCCTTTTCTTCTCACTAGAGCCAACGCCCACCACAACTCAATCTCTTATCCTCTCCCCCGCTATCAGTTCTACCATCCCTACCACCTCTCATCCTCAACAAAACACCATAAAATTTCATCGTATTCCTTGGAACCAATTGCCCAGAAACACATTGGCATCAAAACACATCGGATTTTGGCGACGCAGTTCGTGTGCGGGCTGATTTGGGCGGAGCAAATTGTGGCCCCAGCGAATGATGCGTGAAGCTGCGATGGAGAAAATCAAGGAATGATGAACATGCTAGGCGGAGGGTTTTGCAGAGAGGTTAGGCGAAGGGTTTGCCGGGAGGGGGAGGCCAGGCGAAGAGTTTGGCGAATATGCTAGGTAGAGGGTTTGAAGAGGGCGGCGTGTGCAGGAAGAGGTTGATTGACAAAGGGCAACGTGTGTGGATGTGGAGGTTAATCGAAGTTCGCTGTAGCGACAAACAAAGAATTCGATAGTGCGCAGAGGTTTTCGATCAATATGGAGTGAAGAACAAAATAATTTGCTATCAAATTTTTTACCTTTTCTTTTTTTGGAAGGGGTAAAATTATCATCTCATTAAAATCAAGCCAATTTCGGGATGGAAAATTGGAGTCAATGACTCCCAGAGTTATATTGGCACATACATCATAAAGTTAGCGTTGTTTTGACACTTTCTCATTTTACAGGGTTATATTAGCACTGTCAACATAAAATCAGGGTTATTTTGGCGTTTTACTCTAAAATAAATCTGGCATAGCCATCACTGAATTGGAACAACACGAGAGGTGGATGGCGGAGTGTGCGAGTATGCCGAGAAGTTGGTATCCAATGGAATACTAGTATCGAGCGGCTGTGACGGCTAAGACCCACGCAGTGCACAAGAGACCTGTTTGAGACGAGCACATCTCTATTCGCAAGTCTCATTTTTCTTTAGAAAATTTTGGTATGCATATTGGGATGTGAGTAAGATCATGTGCAAAGGTAAGAAATCACAAGCGGTTTCTTACCTATAATATTGGTCATTACCATTAATCTCTTCATTCCACCTCATCTTAAGAAACAACTAAGAAACCACTATATTTTTCTTCTACGGTGGTAGAAATAACTTTCTCTATTAATCATGGACCCACTTGATTTTCTTGATATACTCATTAATTTTAACATTAACTTTAACATTTAAATAAATTTATCCACCCAAAATAAACTGTATGTGAAATTTAATAATATATTTTTTAAAATTTTCCTTTCATTTTTTTGAAAAAGGTTATTAAATATTTCATTTTTTGCTTTTCAATATATCATATTTTTCTTTTTTTCAAAATAAATTTTGATTTTTTTTGAATTTCCAAGGTTATTGTAGATAGAAAATCAATAAAACATAAACATATTGTGAAATTAGTGTGTCGGGAGGCCCTACCAGATAAGAGAGTGTGTGGTTTCTTGCGATTTCTTAGTAAGAAACTGAGGGGTAGTTTTTTTTAATAAGAAACCAACTAAGAAATTGAGGGGTAGTTTTTTCCCAACATCTTGGAATGATTGATTTTCAAAAAAAGAAACCACCACTATGGACTTTTGTAAAATACTTTAAAAACACCTTTCTTCCCTTAAGAAACCAACTACAAAACCACCCTTGCCTATTCTTTAAGTACTAGCAGAGTACTATCGCACAATGTGCAATATTATTATTAAAATATTAGAATTATATTTTGTGCGCATTTTGTGTCTTACATTTAAATTGAAAATAAAGTTTTTTTAAAATTTAGTTATCTGAGGAAAAATATATGAGTTATGAAGTGAAATAATTAATTTAGTATAGAAATCTTTAAATATTGGATTTTCTTTAGTGATATATATAAAGATATAGTAAGAGATATTTATGGTTTAAAATATATCTTTAGAAATTATATATTTTAACAAGTTATGATTGATCATATGTAGTAAAAAATTAAAATCAGTAATATTAGTATGTTATTTTTTAAGATAATTTGGGGTTAGTTTAGTAAAAATGACTACAATATCCCCGGTTGACAGCACCAAGCAAACATTTCTATAATATGGTTAACAAGTTATGATTGATTATATATGGTAAAAAATTAAAATCAGTAACATATTATAATATTAGTATGTTATTTTTAGACAACTTATGTTTATGTTAGTCAAAATGATTTTAATATCCCTGGAAACATATTATAATATTAGTATGTTATTTTTAGACAACTTGGGTTTAGGTTAGTCAAAATGACTTCAATATCCCGGTTGACAGAACCAAGCAAACAATTTATATTATATGGTGTTTGGAATAACAAGCAAACAACTTAGATTTATGTTAGTCAAAATGACTTCAATATTCCCGGTTGACAACATATTATAATATTAATATGTTATTTTTAGACCATTTGAGTTTAGATTAGTCAAAATGACTTTAATATTCCCGATTGACATCACAAAATAAATAATTTCTATTATATGGTGCTTGAAAAAAAAATAAAAGGATTGATATGACAACACCTTATCAATTTTCGTTAAATTTACCAAAAACTTCAATATCGTCACAGTTAAGTTAACAGATCCAAATTTGGTTTGGGTCCTAAAAAATGGGCTTTGATTTAAATTTGATTTGTACTTAGATTTGGATATGGGTTTGGGGGGTCTAGGCTTAATGTTTTTCTTTTTCTCTTGGAACAGATCTTTACTACGAACTTGAGATAACAATAAAATCAGTCCAATTTTCTGGACCATCAACCATTCCCCTTATTTGGAGCTATCTGGGGATCAATTAATGGTTTTCTTCTCTCTCCACTCATCCTTACATCAAGTTGTGTGTTCAAGTCTTCACTTCGAGGTTGGCCTCCACCACCTTTTCTCCATCTCCGCCCAAATGTTTCTGTAGATTTTCAAAGAATGGCCTTAATTTAGCTTACATGTTAAAATTGAGAATATTTGTTATAGGAAGTGCAGGTGTTCTGAATACTATTCTTATTCGCTGATGATTATATATTTAGATCATGTACTCCTCATGTAATGGTCGATAAGTTGGATAATATACGATACGTGTTTGATTGAATGCTTTTTGATGACTTAGTTGGAATGAAATGTGAGAAGTTTGATAATGTACAAAAGGTGTTTGAAGAAATGCTTCAGAGAATTTGGCTAGTTAGTACTTTATATTAGCAATTCCTCAGTTTTTTAATATTTGAAATAGTGATTCCTCAGCTTGTAGCTATTAATGAAGCTCACATTTCATAGGAGTTTCAGTAAGCTGTAAAAAGAATACTGAATTACTGGCTTTAAAATTGCAGAAAATGGCTTTAGTATCCACTCCCCAGGTGAATGAAGGCCCCATATTTGCAGAAGTTGACATGGGTACTGACTCCACTTCCCCCACAGTTCGAGCCACCGTAGTGCAAGCCTCGACGATATTCTACGACACTCCTGCCACTCTGGAGAAAGCCGAGAGATTGCTTGCTGAAGCAGCCTCGTACGGGTCACAGCTGGTGGTATTTCCAGAAGCGTTCATCGGGGGCTATCCGCGAGGATCAAATTTTGGAGTCAGCATTGGTAGTCGTACTGCAAAGGGTAAGGAGGAGTTTCGGAAGTATCATGCTGCAGCCATAGATGTGCCTGGTCCCGAAGTTGATCGATTGGCTGCTATGGCTGGGAAATACAAATTGCATTTAGTGATGGGAGTGATCGAGAGAGATGGATACACTCTGTACTGCACGGTTCTGTTTTTCGACTCTCAGGGGCATTACCTTGGAAAGCATCGTAAAGTCATGCCAACGGCTCTGGAGAGAGTGATCTGGGGATTTGGAGATGGATCAACAATTCCCGTGTTCGAAACATCAGTTGGTAAAATAGGTGCCGCGATATGTTGGGAGAATAAAATGCCATTGCTAAGGATGGCTATGTATGGCAAGGGCATTGAAATCTACTGTGCTCCTACAGCTGATTCGAGGGACGTATGGCAAGCATCAATGACTCATATTGCGCTAGAGGGCGGGTGTTTCGTGCTGTCAGCCAACCAATTCTGTCGAAGGAGAGATTATCCACCTTCACCTGATTACACATTTGTGGGAAATGAAGAAGATCTTGCACCTGAATCCGTTGTTTGTGCTGGTGGAAGTGTCATAATCTCGCCCACAGGAACCGTGCTTGCCGGCCCAAACTATGAAGGCGAAGCGCTCATCTCTGCAGATCTTGATCTTGGAGAAATCGCTCGGGCAAAGTTTGATTTCGATGTTGTCGGGCATTACTCGAGACCTGAAGTGCTTAGCCTTATCGTCAGGGACCATCCGACAAGGCCGGTGACATTCACTTCAGATTGTGAGAAAGGAGAAAGCTCTCAGAAGTAGCCAGCCATGGTTTCATTTGTGCGTGTATGTGTGTAGTGAGTCTAGTGACCCTAATATTCTTCAGCCTTGGAAAAGCTCCAGTTGCTCTTGAATGCTGTTGATTGAAGCTTTTGTTTATATCTCCTTTGGCTGAATGTTTGTTATGCTCTTGTGATCCATGTTGTTAAGTGCATTTAACATGAACAAGATAAAAGGTATTTATGGGCATATGTGTATGGAAGGCCGTGAAAAGATTTGGTGAAGAACTCCTGGATGTAATGTAGGAAACATATGTTTACTTGCTGTTAATTTTCAAATGTTTTAATACTCTCACTTTCAAAGTAGTTTTATGAGCACTTTACAGTAGCAATAGACGAACACGTAATAGCAATATAAACTATTGTTTGGAATCAGTATTGATTTTTTAAATTTTAAAAAAGTGGATTGCTAAATTGCGCATCTATCTATAAATAATACTAAAATAGCAAGTTTTTTTTATTAAGCGGCACTCCCACAATTAACCACATCAGCATTTAAAAATAATTTTAGTCAATTAATTAATTACAAATCAGTAAATAATGACAAAGTATCCTACCTTCCCAACTAATTACTGTATTTAATCTATTTCACCTTTCAAAGTTATCTTTAGTTAAACGAGGAGTTCATCGCCTTACTTCTCGTGTATTCTCCACATACCTAAAATCATAAGCTCCCTCAGACGCCCTCAAATACGTTGCTATAACGGTATTATAGATATGGGAACAACGATGAGTGGACTAGAAGTCTATTATCTTTCACTGCCTCTGTTGCCTATGCCATCGGCGCAGTTGTCACATGATGTTCTCCCCCCTCTATCTGCATCACATCAAGAGCCCTTTGCTCTTCCTACCCGCCAGCGCTTCGATCCGAGCCGAAGTAAGTCCCTCTCTCTCTGATGACCATTGTCGTTTAATATTTGTCGCAATAATGTATAGTAATTACATGTGGGGTACCTTAACGCTTGATCTTAATTCATGCTTTCAACTGTATATGTCTTTTAATTACAGTTGTTGACATTACCTCTATAACACTGTAGATTGATTCACTCAAAGATACTTGGTATATCTTGAAGAAGTAAAAAACATATGGGATGCTTTGCAATGAAATCTTTCCTCGGGTAAGGTTGTGTAAATATATAGTTCCTTACTAGGAGTTGAATGTTACTATAAGCAAGAATCTAGGAATATGTCATTTTGTGTTTTGAGTTTTCATATTTTGGGCGGGGATGGTTAATATGAGGATTTTCCCTACGTGTACCTTTGCCCAAGCGCCTCATTCATAGGTTCCCCCTTCTTTTCAGAGAATATCTAATCGTAATGACACTAATTCTGGAAGGTGAATTTTACCATCCCATTTTATAGCTGAAATACGTGACTTGAAACGTCTTTGACATGTCATACCTCAATGTGGCTTTGACTGTTTTTCCCTAAATACCATGATTCAATAGTGAATTTGATTAATTTCACTAAATAATGTTGGTTTGTTCTGAGTTAGAATATGAAATTGTGTTTGGTTCAGCTCGAAATCCGCAGGGATAGGTTTAGGTTGTGATGAGTAAGTGTATTTGAGGACTAATTTCGAAATCCGTTGTTTTAATTTCACCAAGCCTTGATCGAAAAGGCACAGGTGTTCGCAAGCTGGCCGAGGAAGAATCCCACCAGGACCATCTTCAGCTGCAACAAGTTTACTGCTAATGAGTTCTTAAGCTGTTGTTGTGATAAGAGCTTATCAGGTTCATGTGGTATTTGTAGACTCTTGGGTTTCCGCTGCCTAATTCTGTCTCTTGCATTTGTGACCACCCATATATTGTATTTGAACTAAAAATAAGATTTCCTTGAACAATTTATGGCTATTTTTTTTTCTTGTTGTTTCACAGAAACTCAAGTTTAAAGAGGGATTATGCCATAAGTCTGATGGCACTAATGGTAAGGAACTTCCACCGTGGGTGAATGGACTCAAGTTTAAAGAGGGATCATGTTTGACCATGAATATCTCTACCTACATTTAATAATTCTGCATAAAATTGACATTTAGAACATAGATATTAAGATGAATCCAACAAGATCCCACATGATACTTTTATTATGTACTCCGTATATATTAATGTTTATTTAGGGTCAAAGTTTCTTAAAATTGACTTGGAAAAAATAATTGTGTCATTAATCTTGGGACCGAGAGAGTAATGTTTTCAATCGAAAGTCAAATGTTTCACTTGCATTTACTGCAGAATAGAATTTTATAATTTCATATTTTTCTAATTAAATTTCATCTTTCCCTACACTTTGTCTATTATATATTATCTTATTCTTCTATATTCAGACACCGCTTATTACATGGTTTAACTTTAAAAATAAAATATTTATTGTATTGCCTTTTTTCGCTCTTTTCTCTTTTCCTTTATATAAAATTTACATTATGTTTTATTTAAGTATGAAGATTTCAAATAGTAATAAAAGTTATGAATATTTACATTTTATTTATAACTGAATACTTTTGCTATTTCAATTTAAAAAATAAATAGTTTCTTAACTTTAAACAAATAAGAGTTCGTCTCTTGAAAGACGATCTTTTCATAAATCATGGAAAGACCAAGGTTTAAAGTGTAAATTAGAAGAGATGATGATAAATTTTTCAGGTTGTATGAATCGAGTTATAAATTTTATAACTATTACAAATTGCATAATAAAATTTTAATATTGCAACTAAGACCTTTTACCTTTTATTATTCTAATTAAACCCCACCTTTTCATAAGGTTATGGAAAGACGGTTTTTTTCTAAAAATTTTTGCCAACAAATAATATTGACTCATTATTATCATTCTATATTTCATGCAACTTAAAGTATTTTTATATAACCATTAGTATTTTTTATATAACATATATATATATGCATGTATATATTATTTTTGTCAAAATATAAATAAATTAATTATCACGTATCAACAAAGATCAAGTAAATTCTTTAAAATTTTAATATATATTAATAAATATATTTATTTTTTAAATACTACAGTGTGTAATTCTCATATATATATACATATAATTATTACTTATTAAAATTATAAATTATATTATATTATAATTTTCATTTTCATTCATAAATTCCGTGCAAATGCACGGGTATTATCTAGTTGTATTATACAACCTTACATCTTGTATTTTTACATTTTTTTAATTTTATTAAACAAGAAAATAAGAGTGTTGACGGTGGTGGTAACAAGGCAGTGGTGGGTGCTCGGCGATGGTGCTGGTGTTGGTGCTGGTGGGTAATCGTGATGGTAGTGACTAGCAAATAGTAGAGAAAGACGGTCCACTAGCACGAGTGACCAGGAGCGGACGCTCAAACGATCATGCACCAACTTTCGGTTGCTAGCCCCATGAAAGCGATCGTGCACTGTCGCAGGTGTTTGAGAGAATTATTAGTCTGCAGCCATGAATTGTGATTTGCCGGCTGTAACGACTCCAGTATGATTTTGGGAGGTGGATTGCTATATCACGCCCTGTAATTTACTTAGTTACGCCCTGTAGTTTGTACTAAATAAATACCTTATGTATTCTGAATATTTTTAAATCAGTAATGAAATTGAATAGTTATTAATTATTAATTGTATTTAATGTAAACCAATCTCAATTTAAAATGATGTTTAAGAAGGAGGAGGGCGGTGGTGGTGGCGGCATCCGGCGGCGGACAGGTGGTGGTGGCTGGCAACGGGTGGGCAGTGGGCGGTGGTGGCGTCTGGCGACTTGAGGTGACGGGAGGTGGTTGGTGGCGGTGGCGGTGGCCGGCAACGGGCGGTGGTGGCGTCCGACGACTGGAGGTGGTGGGTGGCGGTGGAAATCTGGCGGGAGGTGGTGGCTGATGGCGGTGGCCGGTGGGTCAGCTGTGGCGGTGGTGGTGTTCTCTTCTCCCGGTTCTCCTTCTTTGGTCCTTCATCCACTTCCCCCGTTCGGTTCTCCTTCTTCGGTTCTCCTTCCCCGGTTCTCCATCCACTTCCCCGGTTCAATTCTCCTTCTCCGGTCCCCCATCCACTTCCCCAGTTCGGTTCTCCTTCTCTGGTTCTCCTTCCCCTTCCCCAGTTCGGTTCTCCTCCCCCTTTTTTCGGTTCTCTCATTCCGATTTAATTTCTTTTTGGTTCTCATTTTCCTCCCATTTTGGGTTCTCCTTTCCAATTTTCACTCTTTTTATCATTACTCTTAATTTAATTACTTAATAAATAAAATAGTTATTATTATTTTAATTACTTAATAAATAATTACGTTATTATTAATTTAATTACTTAATAAATAAAAATGTAATAAAAGTTTAAAAAATTTGGTAGAGTAAAGTTAATAAATTACATATTCAGTTATGTATAATTAAATGGTATAACATGAAGAACAAATTTCTAACAAAACATTCAATATTTTCTATACAAGGAATTATTTATTTCTATTATTCACAAAATAAATAATAATTAAATGGGCCTATCATCAAATTTTACTCTAAAACTATTTTATTGGAATTTTATTTTCAGACTATTATTTTAAATTTAAACCTTATTTTTATAATATTATGTTTTCTTGCATACTCTTATAATATTATATATTTCAATATTATTTTTATTTTTCAATTTAATCCAAACAATATTTTCAAATTATTATATTTAATTAAATGTTATATTTCCATATTTTGATCTTTAGATTGAAATTACTTCCCGGAATAAATTTAAAATTTTATTTTCCACGTTAAAAACCCTAGAAATATAAGACTCATTTATGTATAATGAAATGGTGTAACATAAAAAAAACACTCATGTAATTTACATATACATATAATACTCGTGTAATTTTCATCTAATATGTTATAAACAATAAATTATATATTGAGTTATGTATAATCAAATGGTAAAACATAAAGAACAAACTCCTAACAAAACTTTCAATATTTTCTACAAAAATAATTATTTGTTTATGTTATTTACTTAAATAAATGCTAATTAAATGGGACTATCATCAAATTTTACTTTAAAATTATTCTATTCAAATGTTATTTTCAGAATATTATTTTAAATTTGAACTTTAATTTTATAATATTATTTTCTTAAATATTTTATATTTCAATATTCTTTTAATTTTTCAATTAAATCCAAACAATTTTTCCCAGATTATTCTATTTAATTAAAATTAAATTTGAAGATTATGCACTAATTCCCAAATTATAATTTAATTTAATTTTAAATTAAAATCCTATTTCCCTAAATCCTGAACCCTTTAATATTATAATTTCATTTAAATTTAAAACCCTAAACCCTTTATTTTATTGTTAATTGAAAACCCTATTTTCTCTCCCCCCAGGGTGCCGCCCCTCCCCCCTCCGCCGGCGGGCGGCCCAAAGCATACCCTCCCCCCTTCAGCTTCCACCCCTTCACCCCAGGCCGATAGCCGTGCTCAGCCCCCTCATCCCTCCGCCCCTCCGCCCTCAGTTCCTCCCCACATCCCACTGTCCCGCGGCCCTCAGAACCCCCCATCCCGCGACCCTCATCCGCCTTGATCCCAAATGCTGAACCATCCCCCCCACATCCCATTACCACAAGGTCCTTAGCCACCAATTTCAACAACAAAAATTCAAGTTTTCCGGCATAAAAAAGGAATTCGTCGGCGATGGTGGGAGAACCCAATTTTTTTGGGACTTTGTCGGTGGTGGTGGGTGTCAACGTTTGTCACCGGCAGGTGCAGCGGGCGGCGTTTGCTGGTGGTCAGTGGATTTGTGTGGAGAGGAGGGAAGAAATGGCGAAATGGGAGTGAGGGTAAAGAAAAGTGGTGGAAAATAATGGGGGCAAGTAAATATACCAAAACACAAAAAACAAAATAAAAACAATAATACAAGTATTCATACGTATTTACGTATTAGGGCGTAACTAGTAAAATACAGGGCGTGATATACGGGAAAAGGTAAGTATGCATAGAACCGAATGGAAAAGTGTCCTGAATACAAGTGCTACGGGGACACAGCTCCTCTCAAAAGCGTGTGACCCTAATGGTCTCAACATATCAAAATGGAACGCTATCTAATGTAGAACGTGACGAAATAATACATACAAGGCATGGTGATGCATGTCAATGAGATCTACTGAGAAATTAGCTAGTACAAGAGTCTCTGGTCTAGGGAGTAGTCCTAACTAGAAAGTATGGTACACGCCGGTGCAGGTCTCCTTGTGGTGCCCAGAGGCATAGTGGCTAAGCAAGGGTTTGTGATCTTTATTTGCCCCGAGTAGTGAGACGGGTGATGTTACTGGGCGTGATATAGCAATGCCCTTTGGGGAGGTGGGGCATTTGCGACGGGTGGGTGGCTCGTTACAGTAGGCGGGATGAGTTTGATACTCGGGCAAATTTGATGTTTTTTGGCGGGTGAGCTAATGATGGGATGGAGTGGTTTAAGAGCGAGTCGATCTTCCAACTGGTGGGGATCTTTCGTCACCCGCGAGTGGTGGGCGGTGGGTGATGATAGGAGAGGAGGGAAAAGATTTTGGGATTTTTCCTTTTCTTTTAAAAAAGTTAAAATTGAGTATTACGTGTAGGGAGGTATTAAGGCGTAAGATAGTAACTACAATGCGTGATTTAGCAAGTGTGAGGTAATAAAATACATGGTTTAAGTTAGAAAAATACATGGCGTGAAGACCGTGGGGGAGTTTGGTTGATTGAATGACTGGTGAATGAATTTTTCCAGCGGGGTCATGGGGAATCCCGCCATAAAAAAAATCACAGATCCCGCCCGATAGTTAGAAAAACCTGCAAGGGAATTAATTACAAAATAACTGAAACAATTATGAACTTTAATTAAATATATAAAATACTTCCTTCCTCTCACCATTATTGGCATACTTTCTATTTTCGTCTGTCCCACAAATAATGACATGTTTTGAAAATTGCCTAAATTTTCTTTTTGTTAAATTCCCACAATGTTATCTTTAACTTTAACAACTTTAAGATTGGATCCACTACTTTCCGAAAATATCTCTACTGTTTCACAATTATTTCTTGCC
>JAULKK010000001.1:5520581-5531881 GCA_032355705.1 Rubia peregrina | reverse complement strand
GGAAAAGTTATGGACAATTCAATTATATTAATGTAAGGATAGTGAATTTGGTGTCACTACAAGAAAAATGACCTATTATTTCTCCCCTTTTACCTTGGTTAATTTTTTTGAAGTAAATGATATTTTCTTTTACCCCGGTTAAAAAATTACCAAGGTAAATAATATGTTTTTTACTGCGGTTAGTATATTAACCGAAGTAAAAGATTGAAAAAATGAAGTAATTAATCTTACAAAAATAGCGTGTGACGTCGCATATGATGTTTAAAATTGTTAGTCAATATCACGTCATAGGTCTCTTTCACCGACATGTGATGCGATGGATGACCGATGCAAAACATAAACTTATAGAGGTTAAAGTTGAAAAAGATTGACTTTGATCTAAAAAGTATTTTTCCAATGTTTTTTAAAACAATTGTAGAAAAAGTGTTGAATGGTAAGGTTGAAGATGGTTTTTCAAATCATGCACAGATCAAATCGCACATATGATCAGTTATATATTGTTCAAATAAAGTAGTTCAGTTATTGGAAAAATAACAGTCAAGAAAATATCCTTACAATTAGTACATAAATTCGAATAAGAATTGCCAATAGAACGGAAATTGCAATAACTCAATCAGCTCGCATTATGACAACCTTGAAGAAAATCGTCCCCGACTTCTATAACCTCGAAGAACAAGGTGTACCCAATGCGTAGGCGGTTTCTGGAAATAAACTCGCCAAAATCCTTGGGAGACAGGACCTTGATATTCTACCCCCCCCCCTGAGGAGTTCATACGCCACTCTCTCCCCTAGCACCTCAGCATAACATGGGTCTTGTCATTCAGCAGGAGTGGTAGAATGTACCTTGGGATGTACTAAATCACAGACAAAAACATTTGTTAGAAATCTATATTTGTGCAATTCACAGAAAGAAATATTAATTTAAAATCAATAATTACATGCATTAATTAGCCAACTTTAGGCCTTACCAAAGTTGGGTTTCCCCCAAAGTTCTGCTACTTTAGAGTGTAGAGGAAATGAGAGCTATCAGCAGCCATTGTATGTTGTTCAAGGTCGAACATAAGAGGCTCTGGGTTGCTCCGCTGTGTTGAGAACTGTATGATAACAAAACATTAATTTTAATAAAGTGTGAAGACGTATTAGTAAATGTATATGAAGAATGGTAAAGACATGGAAAAAGGGGCGACTTGAGGATCTTTCACAAATCATTAGTCCTGAATCAAAATTGAAAATGTTTGGGGAAAAATAGCCTTGGAAATGCATGGTTCAATGTCGTACAAGCGTCGTGGGGTTCATGTTAGTCCAAAATAATGGCTTAGTCGATATGTACCGGTGACGTCGCTCTATAGTCAACCAAACCAAACACTTTACTGACACAAGAACACTAGTAGATAGAGCTTTACTAAATGAGGCATTAGAAGGAGGTTCCATTAGAACCGCCTATAATTAGAGTCTGAACCATTTTTGAGTTCAGAAATCCCTCTCAGGTCATTTTAGAGGTGGTTTGAAATAATTAAAGGCTATTTACCTTTATTGGTGATCAATTAAAGGCAGTTCCACCTTTAGAACCGTCTTTAAAATAGGCCCGAAACCATTTCCGAGTTCGGAAATGCTTTCCTAGGTTACCTTTTCATTTTAACAGCGGTTCTAAAGGCATAACAACATTTAATGGGATGAAACTCATACTTAGTCATTTTAAGTTGGCCCAAACCCATGAGCCCACCTTACTTTCTCCCCCATTTTCACTTCTTCCCTTTTGAAACCATATTCCCATCTAATTTTCTCTTCCTACCCCACACCCTCTCTCTGCTGCCCACCCTCCCTTTGTCGCTCAGCCCCTGCCTCATGTACGCTACCCTCCGCGCAGCTTCAGCCCTCAACTAGCCTCACCTCTCATGCCACCCCAAAGCTTCACCGCCCACGCCACCCCACCCCTCATCTAGGGTTCCCGTCATTGTCATTAGCCTCACCTCCGCCACCATGCTCCAATTCTAGCCACATGACCCTAATGCACAACCCCTCCGCTCCAATTTCTGACACACGTATTTGAGCTAGGGTGGTGGTGTTTTTTTGGCTGTTCTTTGTTGTTGTTTTTGCTTTTGTACTGGAGTTATGGATTTTGCTGTCCTTTGCATATTTGAGGGATTATGGATTTTGTTGTTCTTTTGTCCTTTGTAGTGGTGTTGGAATGATTGTTGTTGTTTTGGGTTGTTTTTCTAGATTTTCCTCGTTGCCGGAAACCAATCTTTTTTTTGAAAGCTTAGACATAGTTTCCCAACTCGAAAACTATTGTAAAGCAGTTTTCTCATCTTTTTAAAGGCAATTTTTAACAGCCTTTATTGGCATTTTTAAGGGCGGTTCTTGGGACCGCCTTCTATTGATGGACAATGGTAGGCAGGGCCAGAGCAGGCACAATGAAAGTGTCTTTAATAGTCCGATATAACCGCCTTTTATTGCCCCATCTCACACTAGTGAAAAATGAAAAGGCATAAATACCCCAAAATTTAAAAACAAAAATTTTAATAACCATTTTACCTCTACGCTTCTTCTTTGTCATCTTCGAACACATCGTCGCAGCTGCTCTGTCGCTCTGCCACCGTTACCGACCATAACAACCGCCGCCCAGAACCAGATCCCCCTATTAAACCCTCACTCTGCTGCCACGGAGTGCAGGAGAGTGAGACGAGAAAGAGAAAAGATAATGAGGGTTATTTCTCGGGGGTATAATGATCATTTTGCCAATTTCCGGTCAATTTGGTCAACGAAGTCCAAGGTTAGATTTACAGTTCCAGATTGTACAAGGTTATATCTGCACTTTCGAACAAAACATATGGTTAAAAACACACTTTTGTCTTCAGTTAATAAACATAAATTATAGTTAAACGGCTAATCTATGTAGACACTAGAACAGCTAATCAAATGGACAACTACCAATCGCCATGCCAAAACCAACATAAATGGAGTAGATTCTTTGTTGGTAGATCATGGTGTGACTATGCAGACAGAAAAAGAATGTGAGGTGAGAACAGGAAGAAAATAGTCAGGAAAAACATGTCCGCTGTGGAAACCGTTTGACGCGTTTACAGAACTCAGAAATTGAAAATATTGGTTCTTTCTGGCATTTACATCTCTAGTTAGCTAGCTTGTTGGTTTGCGACAAAAAGTCCAATCATTTTTGCAGTCTTTTTGGGGAGCACTAGCTGAGCTGACTTTTATTATTACTGGATAATGGATTTGGTGTTGAAAATCCCAACTTTATGAAATATGGGATCAGATCACCACTCAATCTCTATAATTCATTTATTCCTTTGGCATTGCTTTATTGTTGTATTCTGATCCCATTTAGCTTTTGGAATCTATTCCGTTTGCTCCTCTCTCCTCTTCTTCTTTTTTTAACACTAGTCTAATTGTTTCTTGCATAATACAATGCAGTCATCTATTGATTCGTTTTGTCAATGAGTGTTTTCTAAAAAAATATATAAAAATAACTCCAATATTGTAAAATTAGATATCATATTTTTTAATTTAAATTTTACAATTAACTTAAATAAATCATTAAATTGTTTTAGTATTGAAATACAAATTATATTGTATTAAAAAATAAAATACTTGAAGTACAAAGACAACATTCAAGTTTATAAAATATTATATTTAGCTTTAAAAATATATAATAATTTTTAAAAATAACTTATAAAAATGGTGCATATTTTAATCATAAGCAAATACACAATAATGCAGTTTTATGCATCTATAAAAAAAGTATATATACATACTAGTATACACTAGTGTAGAAATGGGTTACCAACGGCGGTTAAAGTGGTCGTAGGACGGTAACAGTGACACGCTGTTCCTGACACTGCCGTTGTTAAGCGTATCACAATACACGACGGTGTGTAACTGTTGTGGAAAGTGAATTCCACGGCGGTGTTTTGCATTGTGGTTTCCTTTTTTAACGCCGTCCAATGTTACGGTATCGAAAGTTCCATTTTATGCTTTGATAGGGAATTATGTTTCAAAATTTTCGTTGGACTACTATACTGGTGCATCCAATATTGGAATTCAATTCGCCAAAAGGGATACAGAGCTCAGAAGGGTAATCATTTTTGTTCGGTGTGGTTCTAGTAGTTATAGTTGCGACATCTGATCTTTGGTCAGTTTCCTTTCAAAACGTGCAAATGAAATTACAATTAGAGGTAGGTTACAAAATTGGTTCAATTGTCAAAAATTGTACTCCCTCCTTCCCAGTTCAATATGCACACTTTTTGGTCAACTTTCTCATATCATGTTTGATCAACGATAACTTTATTAATGTATAATAATGGTGTATTAAAATTTAATGTTTAGAAAATACATCATGCAGGGAATCCAATAATATCTCACGTAATGATATTTGTATCTATATACTGATTAAAATTTATGGTCAAATGTATCTTGAGAAAGTTGACCAAAAAGTGTACAGGTTAGAGTGGAACAGAAGATTAATAAATCTGATGCTGTACCAAAAAATCAACAGGAAAAGGTCAAAAGGAGCATATGCTCCTTGTGATGAGTGGGCCCCTCGTGCTCCTCCCCAAGATCCCAAGTTTTCTTCTTTTGGTGAAAAACATTTGGTAAAGTCACTGCTTTTTGTTACAAATGGTGAAAATCAGAGTACCAAATGCCTTTTTGAAATGAATAGTAGTAGGGTTGAACAGCTTGAATTACATTCGACTCCTTGGATTTTGGCAATTTTAGTCATCCATCCACAGAAATTTTAACTATTGTATTTTTTAAATCCGTTACGTAATGAACTATTACGAACGACTAAATTACATGTAAATATCGTATTGTTAAAAGATTATTTTAAAATCTATATTTTTTAATAAGGATGTGAATTGAACCCCGCAACTCTCTGTTATTGATATGATGAAGTAATTACTGAACCAACACCTAATTCACCACGAAATAAACTATTTTTGTATAGGAATATATATAAGTTAGTGGTTTTGAGTTAAATAATCAGTAGAGCAGAGTTTAAATTACATGATGAAATGACATAAATAGTGACAAAATGAAGTTAAATTTATCAGTAGTATTATTTTGTCAACATCTTCGTTTATGATCATTTCTCGAATTATCCAATAATTACGAGAGTCTAAATTTTATTTATACATTTATATTAATGAAAATTTCATACGATGAATATCATTTGAACGTAGTTGAATGGGAAAGAGGATTTATACCATTTTGAAAAAAAAATGGATTTATGGGCTCGAGGAAGATACTATGTATATGAAATTTGATAGTTAATATCAATTGGCATATTCATAAAATTCAATCATTTAAAAACATTTCATTCATTATTTTTTATGCTACTAATTCTAAATTTAATCAAACCCAGGTTGAGAAGGTTTTTCAAGTTGACATGATCTCCAACTACGATCATTCGTACAGCCCTTTTCATTATTTCCCGATAAACGGGAGACCGATACTATTTATTATCTCTAGATTTGATCGGGCTCAAGTCCAGAAGCCTGATACCAATTGACATGTTCACCAACTCCGATCATTCGAACTCATTTCATTTCACCATTCTTGATAACGGTGTTGAGAGTTTGGAATTTGGAATCCCACGGGTGTACCCCAATACTTGGGAGTTTGAAATTCTAGGGGGAACCCCGGGTTCGAAGCTCGTTGAGAGCATGATGGAGATTTCTTGCATAGACGAGGGTTCCTTGTGCAATAAGCGAGTACGGACCCTCCAAATGGTCTTGGTGCTAGGCTACTGTGATTTACCTCCCATATGATGGCTGTGGTGTCGACTGGTATGAGATTCTGAGGGTGAGCAGCGATCGCCTTTTGATAACGGTGTTGAGAGACACTAGGTTAGGTTTGACTCGGGTTGAGAAGGTAGACATGAGAAATGGAGGAAGTATTTATCAGAAAATTTAAGGACTAAATTAGCAATTTATCGAAAATGTGAAGCAGGTAAATAGTACCTGCAGATCTCATCTCTGAGAAAATGCCGGCCGGCCTCATGCTTAGCGCTAGAATCGAGGATGACTAGTGCTACTAATTGGAAGCAGCACTCATTAGCAATAAAGAAAGCATCCATTAAGACAAAGCCTCCCATTCCACTTCTTGTTTAGAGCTTCAATACAATCTGCAACAAGACAAAACCCCTACCCTTATGAACTGAAAACACACACACAATGTTTCCTTTGCACCCAGATATGGGTCCTCCTCACCTATTATTATGTCTTTGATCCCAAAACCTCATTCTTACTTCTCAAAAAGAGTGAAACTTTATGATTGATTGCCATTCAATTCAATCCATTACTCTCTCTTTTTCCCCATGTAGTAGTGGTAGTGCTCACAGGCCCCTCCTATCTCCCAAGCATCTTTTCTTTCCTCCTTCATCCCTGCAAACCTCTGAGAAAACACCAGAAGATCCCAGGTACGGTTTCTCTGCTCTGTCCCTCTGTATTTAGTATGTGAATGTGTGGTGTGAGTTTTGACTTGTTGGAGGTCAAGTTTGGAGCTTGTCTTTTGTTCAAATTTGGATCTTGGAGTGTGTTTAGGGTGTATGTACGGCTGTATCAAGAATGGATTTTTACTCTTGGTAATTGGTGTTAGCTGTAGTCTTTTTGTGTTTTCTGATCTGGGATTTCTTGTTTATGAACTTAACTGGGGGAAAAAATTGGATCTGTGCTCATGTATTTTGGTGAATGCCCTTTATCCAGATCTGTAGACTGTAAGGAGCATGCATTGGGATGATAGTGATCGAAAATGTCTGGGTATGCTAAGAGCCTGATCTTGGATTTGTTAATGACCTTTTTTGGGAACTGTTAGGTCTGATCGATTCATTTTTGTAGCTATGATTTAACGACCTTGCAAGAATATGTGTTAATCACTGTGTAATGTAGATATTGCGTGGATACTTTGCTTCTCACTGTGATGCAGTTATCTAATTTATTCTTATTTGGGTAATCTACTTACTGCAGCTACTAAATTGAATCTGTTTTTACTCTCGCAGATTGGAAAACTGCTAATATGCTTAAGCAAATTTTAGCTAAACTCCCTAGGAAGTCATCGAAGGGTGATACGCTGGTTTCTCTTGCAAGTGATTCTTGCAACACTGCTACAAATTTGGATGGTGGTATCCCATTTACCACCACTTGCAATGTCATTTCCAGCAGACTAAATGTAGTGAAGCGCAAGTCTTGGGCGATATTTCCCGCAAGCAACACAACTGGAGGGGACTTGGTTGAGCCTCATGTGCCATTTAAAGATGTCCCAAATGCAGATAAGCAGAGCTTATTTGTTAGCAAGCTGAATCTCTGCTGTCTAGTATATGACTTCAATGATCCAAGCAGGAACTGTGCAGAGAAGGATCTTAAGCACCAAATATTGTTAGAACTCTGTGATCATGTTGCTACTGGTTCGGCAAAATTTACAGAATCTGTGGTAGCTGCAATGTGCAAAATGTTTGCTGCTAACCTGTTCAGAGATTTTCCTCCCAAGTACAGCTCTCATGTCCCTCGAGGAGAAAGCGAAGATGAAGAGCCTTCATTTGATCCAGCCTGGTCCCATTTGCAGCTCGTGTATGATCTGTTTCTCCGGATCTTGAACCAGAATAGCCTTGATGCAAAGCTAGCCAAGAAGTATGTTGATCATTCTTTCATCTTGAGAGTTCTTGAACTTTTTGACTCCGAAGATCCTAGAGAAAGGGATTGCCTGAAATCAGTTCTACATCGCCTTTATGGCAAATTCATGATGCACAGACCCTTCATTAGAAAGGCGGTCAGCAACATCTTCTACCGGTTTGTTTTTGAAACTGAAAGGCACAATGGGATTGCTGAGCTATTGGAAGTTTTTGGAAGTGTAATCAGTGGGTTTGCTTTACCACTGAAGGAGGAGCATAAGTTGTTTTTAACTAAAGCTCTAATTCCCTTACATAAACCAAAATCACTTGGAGTTTATCATCAACAATTAACTTACTGTGTTGTACAGTTTGTGGAGAAAGATCAAAAGTTGGCTATAAATGTGATAAAGGGGCTTCTAAAGTACTGGCCTGTCACAAGTAGTCAGAAGGTGTTGATGTTTTTGAGTGAGTTGGAGGAGCTCTTGGAGATGATTAATAACGTGGAATTTGAGAAGATCATGGTACCACTGTTTCGCCGGATAGCATGCTGCCTCAACAACTCCCATTTTCAGGTAAATTTTCTTGCCATTTGTATCTTTGCTCAAGTTTCGATATATATAATATATTTGGATCATACACTTTAGTTTGTCAGTGACAACAAACTCCAAGTTGACTTTCATAATCTATGCTAATGGAAGGAAACTGAATCAGTATGGAGTAGAAGAAAGGCTATTTTGAGAAAATTGTTTTTCTGGAAGATCAGTTCTTTTTTACCTTAGCATCTTGCTAAAAGTACAATACATTCTTCCACTCAATAAGAAGTCAAACTAAAAGTCTAAAACTAGTATTTTCAGGTTTCAGTTTGTCCGTGTCATAGTTAGGGAATGTGTCGTGTGTGTGAGAAGGGTTACGGTCATGAGGTGGTAAATTGGATAAGGCAATTACCATTAGTATTTACAGTTTTTATCGTCTATTATATATCTTAGGTTTAGCTTCCATTTGAAATTCTGATATCATATCCAGCTACTGAAACATAAAAAAAGGCTATTGAGTGCTTTTGTGATCTTGATCGGTTCTTTCTGATGGTTTCTAGGTAGCTGAGCGAGCGCACCTATTGTGGAACAATGACCATGTACTCAATCTCATCGCACACCATAGGCACGTTATCATGCCAATGATCTATTCAGCTTTGGAATGGAACAGCAGAAACCACTGGAACAAAGCTGTTCTCAACCTCACACAAAACCTAAGGAGAGTGTTCTCTGAGATGGATGAAGAGCTAGCCCTCGCTTGCCAAAGCAAGATCGAGGAGGAAAGTTCAAAGTCAAGCTTGGTAGCCGAGAGGCGAAGATTGACTTGGGAGCACCTTGAAACTGCAGCCGGTAGCATTTCAGGCACCGTGGAATCTGCCTCATTTGCCATCACCTGCTAATCATACTCATCAGTTCTCATCCAAATTACTCTCGAATGTATCTCTCCAATACACAGATGCAGAGGTCTTGACAATCCCTTTATAAGAGTAATGAAGGGACGCGTAAACTTCCATATGGCGCTGTAACAGAGAGATGAGGCTACTCATCCCAGTGAGCAGGGCAGCTGAAAATGTGGTGTAATTCGTAAGTTTGGTTGCATTTGATTTGGTGAAAGCAGGTGACATGTGTATTATAAATACTAGTTGTCATTTGTGTGGAAGCATATTTTATGATGAAATTTGCATAGGTGTAAGCCTTTTGATTTTTTGACAATAGGCATTATAATTGACAAACTTTCATTCAAGATCTGATCAAATATTTTAATGAGCTCATGTACTTCCAAATGGCCAATGTTGTCGATGTTAATTTTAAAGGTTTTTTGGATCGATTCAGTTCTCCTGAGTTTATTTGTGCTTCAGTTCAATAGAAATTTGATTTGATTTGATAAAATTAAAATATATTTTGATATATTACTCCGTATTAATGTTTCTAAATGTATTATATTTTTATTTGTTCAATTTAGTTTAGCAAAAATAAATTCGGAATAACATTTTCTTAAGAGAGTTGGTTTCGTGTCGTATTCGTGTTGTTCTCGTGTCGTATTTTTGTGCATATATAATTTAAGGTTTGTTGTCGTGCCTATTGTGCTTCGTGCCGTGCTGTCAAAATGAAAGTCGGTTCACGGTTCATCCACGTGCTTCATGCTTTTCGTGCCGTGTCGTGCTCGTTTCAAATGTTGAATTGTAATTTGCTTGATTGATTGAATTAAGTTGGTAATATAAATTTAAGTACATATACAATAATTATGAATAAATTTACTCTAAAGAGTAAAGACTTTCTGCATGTCATTATCCACCAATGTGAGTATTTACACAGCAATGTTAACGCTGAAATCCTAAATCCAGGACACATCTATGACACGATAACAACCACTACAGTAACTCCTAAAATACAGCAACCACCTAGAATGAATCAGCCACATTCCTAGTTTGGTTATTACTCCCACACGCTCAAGGTTGGGATTAAAGGTGTCAATTGGGCGAGATCGGGAAAAAAATGAGATGAGTAATTAATGAGATCGGGTATTAAATACCCATTAGCTTTTGGATTTGGACAGGATGGGAATTTATCATCGGGTTCAACTTGTTCCCGAACAAAATGAATGTCCAATGCAATGTGTTTGGAGCGAGTTTAAATAATCGGATGCTAGCTGAATAGGAGGAGCTTGGAGAAGCTGCTTGATCCACATTAATTCAACAGAAGTGTAGGCTAAAGCTCGATATTCGACTTCAGTACTTGAAGGAAGGTACCTAAAAAAAAATTCAAAATCTGCTTCATCTTTTTTTTATAAACGAAAGCAACACAAAAGTGATTTTTGGTAAAGCAAAGGAAGAGTTCATGTTATAAAAAACATCGGACATAATTAATTTTTTCTTTTTTTGATTTTCCATTAAAACTAAAAGGAAATTTTACATACTCGGAGAAAAGAATACTAGAATTGTAGATCAATTAGAATCAGATTAAGAAATGAATATCATTTCTGATAGGTTTTGTATATATCCTTTTCCATACATGATTCTGTCTTGTATACCTTTTATATGCACTATATATATGAATACACACAACCACAATTATTTGTGGGTTTTACATTCTATCATGGGATCAGTCAGGCTTCTCTAAAAATTCTCTGGCTTTTCCTGGATTTTTTTCTTCTTGCATAAATTTTTCCCGATTGCGTGGCCGCACCCACCCGCCTCCTCTGCTGATTTTTCGTTGCAATTACTGCTCAGTCCTTGCACCAGAGTTAAATCAGTCGTCCACTGCCATTCACACGCTTGCTGTGTGTTTGGTGCGATTTGATTTTTCAATTGTGCTCGGATATTTTCTCTAACTTTGATTTTAAATACTCATATCTTTTATCTCTCTTACCAAACTTTTCAAAAAATAAAAATAAAAATTCTTAGCCTTTTCGCAATTTTTAATTTTTTTACTGTTCATCGGTCCGACACTGTTCATTGTCAGTGGTGCAAGAAATTTGGTCACTTTGCCTCCACATGTCCTCATTTGATTTCTCGGGTTTCTTCTCCTGCCGCTTCACCGCATATTCGTTGGATAACTGATTCTGGTGCGACCAACCACATGACTTCTTCTCAGTCCGCTCTTGAATGCGTGACTCCTTATTCTGGTAACCGTCATATTTTTGT
>JAULKK010000001.1:5507484-5518845 GCA_032355705.1 Rubia peregrina | reverse complement strand
TATATGTGTCAACACTTAGGAATATCCCTCTTCTCTATGGATGGCCCCGACTTGCTGCTATCTACTTTCTAGTAGTTAGCCGCAATAAGGGCATATAAATACTATCTTTGAGAGGCACGACGACGGCCTCCCAGTATTCTTCCAGACTGCTTTGCTTCACCACCATAATTTCTTGGTAACTGCTAATTTGATCGTTCAAACCATGGTTCTCTATTGCTACCAAAATCTTGTGCACGAGTTCTATTTCCACCTCCACTAGTTTTCTCTTGAGATCTCCTATTCACTACTTTCTTCAGCATTATTGAGAAGTTTTTTGTGATCAATGCAAGTTCTTCAATGCCATCATCACTCTCATAATTGTGGTTAATCATTGAAGAGGAAACTTTGTAAGCCAACTTCTTTTGTGCTTTCTTCGTGGGTAGTTCGAGAGTCATCTCATAAGTCTGCAAGAATCCCATCAGTTCATCCAGTGTCATGGTAGACGCATCTCTTACTTCTTCAGTGGCGACAACTTTCATTGAGAATATTTGAGGTAGTGATCTTAGTGTTTTCTTAACCATTTTCGTCTCCTTATAGTTTTTGCCGAGTTGGTATGCCATGTTTACTATATCTCTCAGCTTCCCATTGAATACTGCAATAGTCTCATCCTCATCCATCTTTAATTATTCAAATTTAGTGGCCAACATTTGAAGTTTAAAATCTCGTACTCGTCTTGTTACTTCATGGATTTTTTGCAGAATGTTCCATGCCTTCTTCGCCTAATAGCAGGTAGATATGAGTTTGAACTGACTTTCATCTACTGCTGTGAAAATAACATTCAAGGCTTTTGAGTAATCCATTGATGCCTTAAGTTCATCCGAACTCCAAGTTGATTTGTCCTTGAGTTTCTACTTCTTAGTGCTCAATTATCTTTCCTTTTGCTTTGAATTGGTTTTAACATCTTTAGTTGGGTGACTCCATTCTATTTCCACAAAGCGTCATGCCAGTTCATCCAGTGAGTTGATGAAAACTCTCATGCGAGCCTTCCAATAATTATAGTTTGTCCCCTCCAAAAGTGGTGGCTGAGATACTGAAGCTTCTTCTTTGGTCGCCATGGTAAAAATGGATCACACTTTCCTTGGCACAACCAAGGTAAAATTAAGTGACTTTGATCTGATATCAATTCAAATTTAGTTTTACCTAAATTTTGCAATTGTGGCAACTATGTTCCAACATAAATTATTGAACCAAGTATGTAAAGAAATGCAACGCACAAACAAAAGAATTGGTTACGCAGATCAGAATAAATCAACTAATCACAACAAGATAGTACAATGAACACCATACAAATATACTCTCTTTTTTCTTCTAATTATAGTGAGTGGATTTTGCAAGCTCCCCTTGCAACCGATTCACCTTAGTCAGACTTCATCTGACCTCGATACTTGTCGACGCCAGATCCCTTCCTCCCGAGAAAATAAGGCTTCCGATTCTGAACTTAGATCAACATTGTATTGATCATGCTGGAACACAAGTAAAGCTCACTGCTACTCTCGATATCTGAAATCTGAATGCAGATTTTCTTTCTTTTAAAACTGTAAGTAGCTCAGCCAGAATGTTTGCAATATATAAGAATTGATCATATATTTTAAGTTATGTGTGCCAATGAAATTCGATTTCCACAAAATATTCTGATAACAATCAAATCTCTTGGAGATGGGAACACCATATCGAATCCCTTGAAGTTAGGAACTATAATATTTCATCCATATCTTAACCATATCCGAAATTCCCATATCAATTCCAATTCCATAATTTCATAAATATAAGAATTGAAATATCTTGCAACCAAAACCAATTTAGATGAAATATATGCTTCTCGGATTTCACATCGACCTTCCTTTTCTTGAAAACCATTCCATAATTGATGTTACAACACAACATTCCATATTTGCATAATTTTTATAAATTGCCAACTTAATAATTATGGACTTTACAATCTCCCCTTTGGTTTTTTTGTGGGCCTATGAACCTTTTTGGATTTTCACAACATCAATTATGCAAATAAATCAATCAGATCAATATGGATGTTGGAACATGAGGTTAAGCACATTTAGGTTTGCTCCCCCTGAATTCTATAACTTCAAATAATAGTCATCAACAACATCCATGTTGGAACATCAACCAGACAGTTATAAAAGCAACAAGGTTTCAGAGAAAAATTCACCCCATGCTAGAACATTTATCCAACTAATTGTTAGAAATCCGAGAATAGAAACATGCTCAGCCAAGCCAATCAAATATTCAACCAAGAATTCCAAACAACCCATAGCTTCTAGTTGGGCCCAAAATGATATCATAAAATCCAGGAACCCAGAAATCCCAAATCAATAAATTTAAAAATACTTCTCCCTTGGGCCTATAAAAATGCCAAATTTTTATTTAAAAATCAAGAAAAAGATTTAAATATCAATCATCAAAGACTCAATCAGCTGCATTGGTCTGGGCTTCAGTATCAACATCCAAATTCTTCAATTCTTCTTCAAGAGCAGCTAACTGGACCTTGAAAGCTACATTTTTTGGTTGAAACCCCACCTTCTTGGCCTCTCTAACTTTCTGAACTGCTTCACCCGAGGAACTACCAGCTTCTGAGATCTTCCAAGGTAAATCATTAATCTTTCTTGTAGAAAAAGTCCTAAAGTTTTCCTTCATCGAAATTGGTTTGGATAACCAAGGAAGACACAATGAGAAGAGCGAGGTGATAGTTTCTAGGGCATTTTGGCAAAAAGGTTGGGGTAACATGCACAACCAAAAACACGAAGATGGTCGTATGAAGATTCTTTGAGAAATAGCATGGAAGCGGGAGAGCGAAAAATAAGGACTTTAGTGGGTAGGATGTTGTGGATGTGAGAAGCAGTGTGTAGAGCTTCCACCCGGAAGGTTGGAGAAAGTGATGCATGATATAGTAGGGCTAGGGTGATTTCATTTAGACGACGAATCATGCGCTTAAATTTACCATTTTGAGAGGAAGTTTGTGGGGATGAATAGCAGAAGATTGCATAATCCTGTAATAATGCATTAAAAGAAAAAATTAAAGTGTCTTAGAGCATGTGCAGTGGAGGTTTCAAAGTGGTTTCATTTCAGAACTAAAACCACACTGAAAAAGCGAAACCCCACAATGGGGGTTTCAATGTGGTCTCACTTAAGTGAGACCGGGCGTTGATTTCAAATAATTGAAACCTCCCCAATTGCCAGTTTATCTGCCCAACTCACATGAGCTGACAACCCCACATCTTTTGTTCTTTTGTCTTTCAACATTTGGACACGTGGCACAACCTGATTGGGCCACGTGTCCAATCATATATTTTTAAATTATTATTTTTAATTTAAAATTTAATTAAAAAAGTAATTAAATTTTAAAAAATGAAAATATATTACAAAAGTAAAATTGTATTATTAAATTTCACATTTCAATTTATTTTGGGTGGACAAATTTATTTAAATTAAATATTGAAGGTAAAATTAATGAGTAGGATAGAAAAAAATTCAAGTGGGTCCATGAAGTGGTTTCATAGTGGTTTCAACCATTGTAAAGGAAAAAATAGAGTGGTTTCTTTGTGGTATCATTTGATGAGGTTGAAGAGAGAGATTCAATATTTAATGAAAAGAAACCACAAGAGTGGTTTCACATCGGTTTCACCATTATACATGGTCTTATGACTTATCTGTTTGGGAATTCAAGCCTTACATTAATTTGATAGAAAGTCGTTACATTGAGATGATCCTTGTGTAATTGAGTGATTGAAATCGTGTTTCATTTTTTTAAAAGTAAGATTTCATTTCATGTTACTGGTAACATCCAATATCGTCAGAAAGTAGGAATCCTGGGGGCGTAGCCTATACATGTATCTGAGACTCACTCGATTTTACGAAACTAGCTAGAGAATGAGCTAGAATATTTCTATCTCTAGACAACCGACATGGTAAACTCACACCCGTTTCATCAAGTAGGTGCTTTATTTGACTTGTAATATCAATGCAAGAGAGTGTCCCCTCGACTTCACCACGAACCATCTGAATCACAGCTAGTGCTTCACCAATAATCCATATGTCATTTGAACTCACCCATACTGCCCACTTTGCTGCCTCCAACAAAGACAAGGCTTCTGCTTGAGGTGCATCAAAGACTCTCATTGTTCTAGCTAGGGTTGTTCAAAAATCTGGAAAATCAATAAGCGGTCAAAATCGAACTGGTATTTAATTCGATTTACCGGTTAATCAGCTAATATCAGTTATGCTTATCCGGTTATGTTGATTAATTGGTTCCTCTATCGGTTTTATTATTTTGTAATCGGTCTAACAGAATAACCAATAGGAGATTTATAGCACATTTATTAATTTCAACCCCAAAAATTAATTCATTAAACTTTGGGCCTTGATCACAAATTCAACAATAAAATTTTAAATTCCTAACTCAATTAACTTATTCTTTAAACTCTATGTTATTAGCCCATATATCTTTAAATTATAATTATGCACAAATCAAATAATTATGCAAAGAAAAGTCGATGTAGCTTATAATTGTGCCTAAAACTAATAAACATCGACATGATACAATTTTAATATTAATTACAAAAATTATTCAATTCATATGCAATACAATTATCTAATTCCTAAATTTCTTACATTTTATTCTAAGTTTTGCCGCTCTAACTAATCAATATTAATATGAATTTATATATTTTATTTTAAATGAATGATATGTATGGGAACCGGTAATAACTGACACATCTCTCAAAATTGATACTAACCGAACCGGTAAAACCGACAACATTATATGTCGGTTATTCGCTTCCTTAAATTTTTTTAGAGCCAAGTGCTTATATGACCCTACATAATTGACGAAAGTGCGGATATAACCCTGGCATAATTGAAAGTGCATATATAACCCTACATAGTCAGATTAGGTGCAAATATAACCTTTTGTGGCTGTCGGAGGCCGGATTTTGATGAAAAGTCCGATTTGCCCCTGGTCTTAATAATAAAACTAAACAAAAAATAGGTCTTCTTCTTCCCTGGCGTCTTCTCTTCCGATTCTCCCTGGTCTTCTATTCCGATTCTCTCGATTCCCGGCAATGGGAATCGGGCGGCGACGACGGTCCGACGAAGTCCACCAGAATCGAGTCAAAGCAACGGTACCCTTCTTCTTCCCTGGTCTTTGCCCTAAATTCTTCTTCTCCTTCACACTGGATGATTATTTGCACTCTATTTTCGGGGCTTGGCTGAGCGGCGCCGGAAAATGGTGGCGGATGAAAAATGGTGGGTGTGTGTGGGTGGTAGGTCTGGAACGGGGGGTTGCTTGGCAGGTGGTGGAGCGGCGGGGGTCGGGAATTGCTTGGGTAGGCTGCGGAGCAGCGGGGACAGGAATTGCTTGGGCAGGCGGCGGAGGTTTCTGGAATCGAATCGCTACTCATATGTTTTTGGACATCGAATCGAGCGGCGGGACGAGGGTTGCTTGGGCAGGCGGTGGAGCAGTGGAGACGGGAATTGCTTGGGCAGGCGGCGGGGACGGGGTTGCTTGGGCAGGTGGCGGAGTAGCAGGGACGGGGTTTCGAGCTCCGCCTCTGCCGACGAGGATTAGGGTTTTGCGGGAACGTGAGGAGCAGATTTGAGGGAACGCCACGAGGAGCAGAATTGAGCGAATGAGCGAGCGGCGGTGGGGAAAGGCGACGGGGACGAGCGAGCAACAGTGAGGAAGGGCGACGGGGACGAGCGGCGGCGGCGGGGTGGTGGAAATCCAGAATCCGGCAGAGGCTTGGCAGCGGATTCCGATCTATGAGAACAAGGGTGGTGGCAGCGGAGGAGCGAGCTTGGCGGTTTGGCCGGCGGCGCGGTTAAGGTGGCGGAGGTGTCGGAGCTTGGCGGCAGGCAGTGGCGGAGGTGCATATCTGCACTTTAGGGTTTATGGCAAATATAGTAAGGGCAAAACAGTCAATCTCATTTCAACTTTAAGTCTGAGGGTATTTTTGACATTACAAGTCAGTCAACTGCCGGAAAACGTTAGTCAACGCCGAAATTTGTGTCATAAGGTCATATTTGCACTTTCTTCCAATTGTCAGGGTCATATTTGCACTAAAAATTAAGTCAGAGTCATATCTGCACTTTCTCAATTACATAGGGTCATATTTGTATATTGTCCTTTTCCTTTTTCATTCTCCTACCCTTTCCTGGATTTCCTTTCCCTTTTTCTTTCTTCTTTTAAAATGGTGCAAAACTGAACTCTTCGTTTTCTCGTTGGAAAAGGATTCTTTTCTTCTCTTTTGTCCCAGAGATGTTTTGTGTAAGAATTGTGTGATTTAAATTAAGGTTAAATATTTTTCTAAACCTACTGAAAGTGTCAATATAACCTTCTAAACTCATAAGGTATTCATATAACCTTCTAAACCCAAAAGTGTCGAACTAACTTGTAACCTTATAATGAATTCTATCAATATAACCTTCCAACTATATTCAGGCATTGACTCACTTATTAGACCTTTGACCAGATCAAAAAGACACATTTACCCTCGAACATTTCAGCATTTTTCCCATTTTACCCCTCCTATTGTCGCCAACACCCACCTACCGCCACCAGCCACCCTCTCCCGTCACCAAACCCTCCGCCGCCACCACCTGCCAACCCTCTGCCACACCACTTCCGCCACCAGTCATCCTCTCACGCCGTCAACCACCACAACAACCACCGACCATCATCTCCCGCCACCAAACCCTCCCTCACCACCACCCCACCACTACCACCTATGCTAAACCTGTCACTGCCAAACCCTCACCGTCGCCGGAGATCGTTCACCACAGTCACCCCCACCACCACAATCTTCCTTCACCGCCGCCAACATCTGAATTCCCAGCGTACCAGAATCTCCTCCATCGCCCACCCCTCTCAATACAGACCTCCGAAATATAATCTTTAAATTTTCACTCCGTATTCTCTCCTCTTCATGTGAGGAAATTCCCCCACTTTACCTGCTAGAATTCCTGGGACCAATGATGCAGCTGCCTAGACTATTGACCTTTTTCTATTCTACCTTGTGCAACTTATTGCATAACGATTGATCACAACTGAATGCTTACATCTCACTGATTGTTCGGTTAAAACATTTTTAAAATATGAAGTTCACTATGCATAATTTGTAAATATAATCAGCCGAAATCTTGGCCATTATTCAGATTCAACGTGTAAAGTTTCAGACTCCTAATAAAGATAACAGGCAAGGTACAACATCGTTTGTTCAGACACAACTTCGCTCGATTGGTCGAATCAAACTGAGAAACACAGGAGTTAGAAAATGCATGAACAAGTAATGGAAGTGAGGACAGTAGTTAGCAAGACGGATACCAAGTTTACAGCATTGTTATCCAGAATACTAAGTCCTGATATTCTCTTTACTGTTGCTCCTGGTTTCCCGACGACCTGAACAAAGAGCGAAAATCACTTCATCCTCAATCCTAGATTTTTAATAAACTCGGTAAACAAAACGATATCAATATAAGTACATTTACCTTATTTCGTACGCTGCAGAATCCACTGAACTGCAAAGTTGCTCCCAATAATGAATCTATGACACTTCCGAGAAGTCCTGCCAAAGCTGAAATTGGTATCACTAATAGCTGCTTCATGGCTGCATCGGTAGAACACGAGGATGTGAAAAAACCCAGTAAAACAAATGTCAATCCGATGATGCTGCCTGCTGCCACAGCTGCCAGAAGTCCAGCTTTTGTGACACCGCCATTTGTACCCTTCCGTACTGGCTGGTGAAACGGATCACAGATTAGATCCCCAATAAAACCGGAGTTTGAGTGCAATCTTGATACATCAACTAGATAATATACTTGTGTGATCATGACATGAGAGTACTCGTCAAATCAGCAGGTCTGGTAATCTAAATTCAACAAGAAGAGCCATTATAAGAGAAAAACAGACCTTGAATGTGGTGATCAATCGAGGCTGGTCATCGCTCAGAATCCCGAGTTCTGATGACCAAGTGTCTCCATTGCAGCAGCAATAGTGGCCAATGATGCCACCAGCTACAGATGTCATAAGTTGCGACTCTTTTGAGTCTAGACATCTGTCTTGTGAACCTGTCAACTTCCAGGCAACAAGGACTAAGATGCTCGCGATGCCACTATTGGCCATAACTTGAATCCTTTGAAGAAAAAGCACGAGAGAAACAGACAATGGAGGAAAACAATATTCATAAGCAACAATGTTCAACACAGAAAGAACAAAAGAAATGCAGTTGTAACTGATCCAAGTCCATCAGTAATCCAACCCATAGTCCATTTCTACGGCCAAAATAGCCTCTGTTGGATATACAGTTCTTTCCACATGAACTTTCATTTTAAGGGAGGTGAGGTGAATTGGTGGTAGGTTTGTTGTCAAAAGCAAGCACGGAAACCAATTTCAACCTGAATTCCCCAAATTAAAGATCAAGAGAAGCAAACTTCCTAGCAAGGTTTCTATGGATGAACAACATTTTTTTCTTAAGAGAGCAATTTGTTCATGAACTACAGTCTCTACATGATCAAGGTAGGCTGGCATCAGTTCAAACTCTCGAGTTTTGGGGGCCGTAAATTTCTAAAATTGCTAGTGATTGAATGACAGACATCAGATTATGCAATTAACCACATCAATTCGAAGGCAAATGCGGATTTCTGTAAAGAGACCATGCAGGTTCAAAGTTTGACAAGAAAAACCTTAAAACAGACCCCGCTCCAACCTCAGACTTAACAAAAACATTAAATTCTCGAAGGAAACTATGTCAGCATAAACAGTGAAGTCGTCAGAAAACCAGAACAAAAATCATTGCAAACAGAAGCTGCAAAAAACGATGTGGGAAGAGAAAAAAGTACCAATTGCGTTGGCCTCCCTCCTTGAATTCGGCATCGAGCTTTCTCTTCTTGTCCTCTCCGTACCTGGTGAGCTTGGAAGAAGAGAAGAAGAAAACCAGTAAAATTGCCCCAAACCTGCAAATTCCAGTACCCATATAATTAAATAACAAGAAACTTCACTGTACAAAAACCGCTCGAACAGTTAGATGCGAACCTGTAATTAACGGAGAAGTGAAGGGCCATGGCGGTGAAGCCGGCCAGAGCTCCGGAGAGGTTCAGGGACTTTTTCCGGTAAGCTCTGGTAGCAATTGCTAAAGATATCAAAACAGCAATCACGGGTTGGATCATATGTTTCTCCATTTTCCGTTTTCTCTGTTCACACACCACTAGGTGTACTGCGTTACTGGGTTAACGTTGGCGGCCGAGGTTGAAAATGTAGCAGTCTGGCAGTTCCAAATATGCTGGTCAGGTGTGTTTACTTAATTTGATACATTAAATAATTCTCGTTTTATACTTCCACGTAGAGCTGTCAATCGCTGACTCGAATTTCTCTATGGATTGATTCGACCGAACTCAACTCAACCAGAATCCAACTTGACCCGAACTTAACTCAAAACCCAATTTTGATATGATAATATAAGTCCAAACTCAAACTCGACTCGAACCGAACTCAACTCGAAACCCGATTCTGACCTGATAATCTGGATCCAAACCCAAATCCGACTCGACACGAACTCAATCCGAAACCTGATCATGACCTGATCAGTGGCGAATCCAAAAAAAAATCAATGGAGTAACCACTAATATATATATGTATACTTAATATTAATGATAATTTTTTTACATGGGATAACCAAATATTAATTCACTTTTTTTTTACCATGGGGTAATATGGGTTACCTAGGCTCCAAGCTAGGTCCGCCCCTGGACCTGATAATCTAGATTCTAACCCAACACGGCCGAATCAACTTGAAATCTTATTTTCGACCCAAACATGATTCAATCGGAATATGTTTCAACTTGAACTCAATTCAACCTGACGTATAATCAACGTGTAACCGATTCAACCCGAGAAATAACATACATAACTCGATCCATAATCAACAAGAAAAATAACTGACAATGAGATTGATCCTTAATCAATCTAATTTTGACCTTATGTGGAGTAATTTATTTAGTTTAAAATATTTGGAATTTTGCGGTTGTGCATCTATGAGTGAACGGAAAGGTCTCAAAAGTCAACACTGATTACTTCTACACAATATTAGAAAATTACACTGTTAGTCAAAATTGTGTTACCCTATAATCAATTGCTTCAAAATACATTATTTTTGTTATTCTTGCCTAAATATAAAAATATTAAATAATTTTTTTGTAAAATGTTATAAAGCACTAGTACATGTTCTAGAGTAGCTGATGTTGTAACCCATTTTCAAAATATTTTTCTTTGCTATTCTAGCTTATTTCCTATTCTAGTTTTCTTTCCGATCTGAACTGACAAACAGACTTCGACACTTTCCAACTCAACCCGACCTGACCCGACAAACAGACTTCGACCTGTTTCAACCCGACCCATTTCAATCCTACCCGAACTCGATCCAACCCGGCTAACATACTTCGACCCGTTTCGACCCGAACACATTTGACCCAAACTCGAACCTAACCCGAATAACCTAATTGACATCTCTATATAGTGCTATTGTTTTCTATGTTTGACACCATAAATATGGGTATTGTTTTCTTTGCAAGTTAGGATGTGTGAAGAGAAACGAATAGAGTAAAAGATTTAGGCTCTGTTTGGTTAAACTCATAAGCTGCTAGAGCACTTTTTAGTGTTTGGTAACGTGCTAACAAACAGTCTATTTTGAAAGTATAAGCTAATTTTGAGGGAAAATTAGAATCTGGTCCTCCATGCTTTCAAAATAATTCGGCTTTGCTTATAAGCATAGATATGTCAAACACACCCTTAATGGGTAGTATAAGAGGAAATCTAACTGGTTCTCTATACTAGAGGTTTAGTTCATTTTGGAGATTTTATACCAACAGATTTTCCATTTCATTCTCTAAAATAAATTTTTTTAATGAAAAAGAATGTTTAGTTCTCTATGTTGATAAAGAGAGAAATTATTTAGAGAATTAAATATATAATGTAATCATTAATTTAACATCAAAATTTTAACGCTAATTTTCCATTTATATCAATTCCTAGTTAGTCAATATAATTTTCGACAGTTTGAGCCGCAACCTCTTTTTCTCTCCCAGCAAACCATATTTTTCTTCAATATTATTTTCTCCATCTTCCAATTATGGGGAGATGGAGAACAACATTTTATTTTAATTGATGTTTCTATTATTGAATAAGCATGAGATTTGTCTTGGCACATTTGTTTTGCTCTTTGCCCTGATCAATTAGATCGTTGTGTTCATGATGATAACTCGATTTAGTTGTCCGCATCGATGTCTTGTTCTCGATATGCTTGTACATATCGCGTG
>JAULKK010000001.1:5483183-5494842 GCA_032355705.1 Rubia peregrina | reverse complement strand
ACCAAAAAGATGAGAAATTTTTCACAGTACAATTTACAAGATGATGAAGACATCTTGTCACTTGTGCCGAAAAAAGTGTTGAAAAGCTGGCCAATATGCATTCAACACGCACGCAGAAAGCAACGTTTTAGGGCCAAGTTCTGGTCATTGTTGTTGTTTATGGAGCAGTACAAATATGTAGTAATAGTGAAAATGGACCATCTTTCCAAAGCAAAATTGGTTGGAGTAGAGGATGCCACCTTCATCCTCCCAATTATCTTGTTTATTTTGTGTCGTTTATCTTTCCTGGAGGCTAGGGCTAGTGACTTTTTTGGCTTGAAAATTTATTTCATCGGGTAAAGTGGCTTTGTTACCTATTTCATCGGGGATGGTAGATTTTTTTGGTCCATCACAGTCATGCATTTACGATTCATGTGACGGTATTGATACTCCTGGGAGGTGTTTTATTTGCACGTAGCTCACGGATGATACCTGGATAAATCAGATATTGGTTTTCGTTTCCCTTGTGATGGACCTGGAAGAGAGGGTATATGCCAAGTATCGGGCTGGGATCAAACCTTTTTAGGACTATTCTGGATGTACAATGCAATTTCGGTTGTAGTATTCTATTTTTGTTGGAAAATGCAGTCAGAGGGTTTACATATACTCATAATTGTTGCGTTAATTTAAATTGAAAAGCGATTTAAAACTATGTTCTTATGTCATTAAATTAATAGTAATGTATCAATTTATATGTTCTTATGTCATTAAAGCGGAGAAGGGGGATTTTGACTTTGTACCTGTCGTGAATGATGGGGCATGTATGTGTATGAAAATTTTAGCCGAGTATGGATATGGAGTGACCATATATACTTCGTACCTCCCCGTCCTATTATCATCAAGTATCAGAGTCCAATCCAACTCACTGAATGTATTGGCACGTGACCCATTATGTTCACGTTTGCACGATGAATATTACCGTTGCACTCATGGGAACGTGTAAGGTTATGAGTCGCCTCTACATAGTCACGTCGTGAAGGAACATGTGAGAATTCAAAATTAATAGTAAACTAAGTTATATAAACTTAATTAATATATAAGATCTAGTACTAATTGATTTTATAACATTGACACGTACTTTATAGACTATTAGTCCAGCCACCTCAACCAAATACAAATTAGATCACACATGTACACAAATCAATGAATCATCCATCAGCCTTAATCCAAGATTTGGAATGGTTACTAATATTGGAAAGAGTTAAAAACTAATTTATACTCAGATTTTATCACCCCTAATCCAATCGACGCCCAACGTTACTTGGAGCAAGTAACTTTTTTGAGTGAAAATGAAAGAAAGTTAATCCAATTTTAGTATTGGGCACTATTAATTTCAACAAGGAATTAATAATCCCACTAATTTTAGGCATGGGCTATACGACAATAATGAGTTGATAACAAAGAATCTTGTCATGCATGCATGTAAATTTGATGTTTTCATATAAATTTATATTTTTTGGGGAAGCATATATCCTTGGCCAACAATAAAGTTGAATGGTTTCAATAAGTGGAAATTGCAATTTCCTTAAATTATAAAGGAGACTTTTATTGAAGTTGAAGGTGTTGGATTCCCATCAATGTTAGTCTCACTATGAGAAGAACTGATACTATGTCGGTCTTAGATCATAGACCTCGTCATTGAAAACCAGCGTACTTGAAAAATCAAGGGCCACATCTCGGATAACGTCAATAGAAGGATCAACTGCTTGAGGTAGCGGACAAAAGGCATGTAAATGAACTCTACTACCTGCTCGAGAACCATTCAACCTAGTTATGAATCCGTGTCTTAATTTAGAGGACGAGATACACATTCAGAAGTGTCGAATACACCACCAGCCAAAACTTTATTTGAAGGCTTTCCCCTTACTTTAAGGTAGAAGCTGACTCAGAAGGACCGAGTATCATGACTCTATTGTACATCTTTTGAATACCTCTTCTATTTGAGCTAGAAGCGGATTGGGTTAGGCGTGAGAGCTGCCTGCGCCACCAACACAACTTTAGTTACAATTTACTGATTGTATTTGTCACAAAAAATATTATGGGGTCCGCATTTGGCCCCTCGCCCAAAGGAATAGAGGTTTGTAAGGGAACAAATGTGTAATAATGAGGCTGGACGGATATTTTAACAATTCACTCCCGTTGTACATCTCAACACATCTAGCCCCTGTCTCTCTACATGTGTCTTACTTCACTATTCATCAATAAAGTTGATACCGTTTGGATTGGATTTTTTTATAGATATATAAATGTAAAAAATTATTGTATGTGATATTCTTATATTCATCGTAACACATATTTTTATAATATCTATATTTTTATAATTTATTGTTATACATAATTTTTAAAATATTAAAATTATAAAACGATCAATGAATAGCGGAAAAATAGGAAGTAAGACATAATTAGAGGGATGGATGGAGTATATTATTTACCATATACACTGTAAAAAATTGTAGAATGTTTTGCGAAGTTAATTGTTATAAATAGTGAAAAATTAGACTATGAGACACGCTTGATTTAGGCACACAACTTTATAATTTGAAGAATAAGTGAAGATTTTTTTTAAAAAATAATAATATAAGTGGTTGAAAATAATTTAGATGTTACATTTTTTGAAAGATGAGATATTTTTTTAAAAATAAATCAGAATGTAAATTATCAAAAAAACACAGAGGGAGTAGTTGCAGAAAAGAAAATCTTCAAAGGTGATAGATATGCGCCTAGCTATGATACTTCATCCCTTGCATTTTAAACTGCACACTTTAACTTTTATCAATTGACTGAAAAAATATTTTATCCTTAATATTTTATATTATGGATAAATAAAAGTTATGAAAATTCAATATTTTGAAAATATATGTTAAAACGAATCTTATAATGTATCACACAATTTATTTACACTTATATACCGATTCAATTTTAGGCTCAAATTTAAGAAATTTGACTAAATGAATAGTTAAATTGCAGCTTGAAATGAGACAGAGTGAGTATAAATCAAAGAAAGATTCTCAATTAAAAAAAGAAGTGGAAGATATCCTTTATATTCTGGCAAAGTCTTGGAAAAACCGCATTTCTATAGGCATATGAAAAGATGGAATTGAATTAGAACTATAGAAAGGTAAAAGATTATAGTTGCACTATTATAAATTTATTATTCAACGTGCATCAGTTATAAGTATATGACCCGATTAATGCAACTTGGAAATTTTATTTTGATTTCTTCTAATTTTCAGTTTAAACCTTGGTATTTCCATAACTTATGGAATCATCGTCTTTCAAGAGATGAACTCTTATATTCTCCCAAAAAATCTTTAAATAGAAAAAATAAATCAAAACACAATAATCATTTTCATCATTTAAAAAAGAAAGGTGCTGTTTGTGCTTTGCATTTCTGCAAAACACAAAGTGTGGAGTACGGTGGAGCATATGTTATAGTGGGCACAATAATGCATGATAAAATTATTTACTTTATAATTGTAGATAATTGATAAAATTATTTACTTTATAGTCATGAATTATTTTTACGTATTTTATTAAAATATACTTCTTACATTCACTAAGAATGTTTCAAGTTCGCTTTAAATAAAAATGATTTTAAATAATGAATATTTTTAATTATATATAATTAAGTATTTTAAAAAAATATGCGTTACAATACAAAACCTCACATGTTTCTTACGTATTTTACGAAAAATATGTTTAAAATAAAAATAAATTTTTAAATTGACTAACGGTTAGATCAATTATAAAAATGTTATTTCAATAAAAAATATATCATAATATAATTATTTATACACTGTGATAAAAAATTAAAAAAAAAATTAAAAGTTACAATACCTCCTTAAAATAAATAGAAATAAATATTAATTATAAAATAAGTCAATCTAACCATTATTTGGTATGAAATAAGACTACTCCCTCTATCCCTAAATAAATTTCAGAGAGAGAAAAAAATCGATGCAAAATTGAATAGTAAAAAAGGACCGATGTCAGTCCAAAAGGCTGAAAAAGTACACTGAAATTATGGAAAAGTACAAAAGTAAAATTGCACTGGAAAATGTGTTAATCCCTGTCGCAACCTAAATTATTCCCCCAAAAATTAACTTTTGGGTCAAAAAATTTTAAAATCCAAATTCACACTTTTCGAGCATTATTCATCCAGTTTACAGAATCTATGTCACAACTATAAATAGGGTCATTTATTACAACTCCCTTTGAAACCTTACAAATCAGGGGAAAAAACTCTCATAATTTTCTTTTTTGGCCAGTTCTCCTGCACATAAAACCCTAATCCCGACACTTCTTCATCTTCATCATCGAGCTTGTTGGGTTGTGATGGTGGGGAGAAACCTTACTGATAAACAGTGGCAAGAAATTGCCCATTTCTTGCTTTAGCACATCAAGAATGGCCAAATTCAGCACTAGCAAAGGGTCGAGGCAGCAGAGAGATGGTTTGTTTCAGTTACGATCATCAGCACCATCTGGGCACGGTTGAGCAACATCTTCAGAATGGAGAGGTTGTGTGTGCCCGTTCGAAAAGACACTGGCATTGTGGAAGAACCAAGAAACCAATCAACTTGGAGGCCTTAATGGCATTGCCACTGAGGTTTAGGCACACATGCCGAAGTACATCTGCAAAACTGCATGTTGGTAAAAAGCAGCATACACAGGGCACTAGCTAAGAAGGAGATCAAAAGTCACACTAATGCATTACATCCTTGCCTAACAATGGCATGCAAATAATTAAGGATGGAATGGTGCTTAAGCAAATTAGAATGCAACTTTCATTTCAAAAACATGCATAATATCAAAAACATCGACGAAAAGTGGTTCTACATCACAGAGGCTATAACAAAGTACATTCTTGGTCCTAATGAACCAGAACCCTATAGAATCGCCCAAAGCAAGCATTACATACCCAAACTCATATTTTTATGTTTTGTGTGTAGACCAATATTCGACTTAGATGGAAATGTAATGTTTGATGGGAAAATAGGGATCTTTCCTTATGTGGAGCATATAGCAGCCAAGTACACCACATTAAATAAATCTAGGGGAACCATGGTGCTTACACCTATAACATCCATCACTTGAGATATCATAAGACACAAGTTTATTCATGAACTAATTCCAGCAATTAAGGCAAAATGACCAGGCTGGGCAAGTAAAAACATTTGGACACAACAAGATAATGCCCCAACCCACATATTTGCAAATGGCCTTGAGTTTTTAGCTGCAGCCACCACAGATTACTTTAATGATCAGTTAGTGTGCCAACCATCCAAATCACCATATCTGAACATTCTGGCTTTAGAGTTTTTTTTTGCCTCGATTCAGAGTTTACAACAGCAAAACCCTAGTCAAAATTTATATGGGATACTACAGGCTGTGTATGATGCATTTGAAAAGGAGGATCCTTGGGTGACAAGATATTCCTAAGTTTACAATGTGTTATGGTGGAAATAATGAAATGCAAGGGTGGTAATGAGTTCAAATTGCCACATGTGGGAAAGGAAAGACTAAGAAGACTTGGTATGTTATCCCACAATCTGATTGTGGATTCTGAGTTGGTAAGGGGATGTTTGGAACACTTGGCAGCTGTTGGCAAAACCATGAAAATTCAAGATCTGCTCATCAGTATGGAATTAGTGTAGAAGTTCAAGGTTTATGTATTTTTGTAGGGTTGTGCTTCTAGATTCAAGTCTAGGGTAAACATACCAGGTATTTGCTAGGAAACCTTGTAAAATATGGGAGGGCTAAACTCTCTTTTGTATGAAGTATTATAAAAATGCTCTGTTTTTAAAATTCAGATAAAGAATGTGAGGCAAAAAATGGTAAGTCCAGAATGTACTACTGGATGGCAAGGCACACACACATATCACAACGAGGACTAACACTACAAAGTTGTCATCCAAATATTTTAAAAAATATGGTTGCTACCAAAGTGTGTACAAGTAATTTATCATCACAGGCTAACAACTCTAACATGGTCAAGTAGACAAATAATTTCAGAGCTGGGGTTTAATCACATCATGCCCCGCCAAGATCGAATCAGTTTAAGAACTAATAAGCATGACTGCATGTTTTTTTCATTCATCACAACTACATCATCAATTATGGGTTCAAACAGCACATACACAACATTGACCAACATATAAGCTATAATATCAGTTAGCACATGCTCTACCAAGTTCAGGTATGTCCAGTGACTAATATTGCACAGCTGCATATATAATCCACATAAATATGCATCACATTTACCGCTCCATTATTTCCCCATATATGAAACATGCCATGTCGGGTCCATAAGATAAACATGGCTGCACATTTGAACATAAACACATAAATGAAACACATAAACACAACGTGCATAGAAAGGAAAATGATTAGTAAGTGTTAAAGTGGAAAATTTGAAAATAAAATCAAAAGTGAAGCTGGATAGTTACATACCTGATAATAATGAAACTCTTTTTGATCAGGTGAATCGGGTTTTGACTCGTATTTTGGCCAACTATCAGGGTACAGAGCAGCCCCCGATTTCCTAGAAACTTGGCTTCTCATACTTTGGGTATTCGTTACCCTTGAAGTAGACTGAAGGATATGAATCACACCAAGAATCAGAATCAGACTCATCTGAGTCAGTGGGTTCAGTTTTATTTGATTCAGGGGGTTGTATTTCAACTGAATCAGGGGTATGTGTTTCATGTGAGTCAGGGGGGTGTGTTTCATCTAAATTAGGGGGTTGTGT
Organism: Rubia peregrina; assembly: GCA_032355705.1. NCBI lineage: Eukaryota > Viridiplantae > Streptophyta > Magnoliopsida > Gentianales > Rubiaceae > Rubia > Rubia peregrina. The sequence continues at coordinate 5,488,055 of JAULKK010000001.1, read as the reverse complement.
TTCATTTGAATCAGGGGGCAGCTAAATTAGGGTGTCATCTAAAGAGTCTGATTCAGAGTGGTAAAGTGGGGCTGCTGGAATGGGGCTAAAATGTGTAGTAATTTGGGTATCAAATGATTCAGCTGTGTCAGTGTAAATGATTGGGTCATGGACTGGGGACACCACATGGGCATAGGGTTGTGAATCAATATCCTCAAGGCCAGTAAACAGTGTTGGATCAACACTGGGCTCATACTCAGACCATATTGGGATTCATTCAACGGTTGGCTAGGGGCCGATTTTTCATGCTCCCCAGTTATGGCCCCCTGTCACAATGATCCATGAATCAGGTAAAGGGATGGATTTGGTTTCAGTTATAGATAAGGGGAATATGCACTCTAAGACATGATATTCAAACAAACAATCAAGACATGATAATTAACACATGATCAGGACATAAGGATAATCAATATTGGAACAGGACAGGGAATAGTCAACAAACAAAAATTGAACATGAAATTATAGACCATACAATAGTAGCAAGGTTATGAACTAACATGGTAACCAATGAATCCAATCAACACCAGGCAATAGCAACGGTTAAAAAGAAGATCATATGCATGTGGTTGTTACGAAAGAAAATTCAACAATAGGCAAGAGCAAGGCTATGAACTGACGGGATAAGGAACGAATCAAATTAACAGCAGGCAAGAACAAGTGTTAATAAGAACATCACATGTAAGTGGTTTTTAAGCAAGAAAAAAAATCCTAATCTGAAATAAAACTGTTTATATCAGAAAATCACAAATACGAAACAGTTAAATCCTAATGCTTCTACAAACACAGAGGTGAACATAAAAGAGTGAGGCAAACAACGGATCGAACATAATTTATGGAGAAGAACAACAAACTACACAAGCATAACATGAATCTCAATTTGAACGACTAAATAAGACACAAAATCATCACATGCATGCGATTTTTAAGAATAAAATCAAAAGAAAAATCTAATCTCACCGATTGAACACAAGAAACACAAAGATTCAGTGGGCAGATCCAGATTAAGAACAACCTTTGTTCATAAAAACGTAAATCACCCAGTGAAAAGTTAAATATCACTGATTCAACACAAGAAACACAAAGATTCACAACCTAGATCCAGAAGAAGACATCGTTTGTTCATAAAACCGTAAATCACCCAGCAAAACCCTATTCAACATTCATAAAGTTGTGATAAATATGGGAATCATAAGAGATTGCTTTTGTTTTGGAAAACCCCCAACCAACTCACGAAAACTCTAGATCTGAAACTAAAGGTTGTGATAAAAATGACGAACATAGCAAATAATCACACCAGAGCAACGAAAACAACTTAAAAACACGGGGAATCAGCCAAGATCATAAACGAAATAGATTACAGACGACTAGAGTTTTGAGATTTAAGAGAGAAATTTTGACAGCCAAGAACACAGACGAAATAGTTGATGCTTAGTGCACCTCGCATTCACGTGGTTTTGTGGAGCATCACATGAATTTTGGCAACATTACTCCCCAGTTCTGACAAGAGGTTAAAAAATGAAATATTATTGCACTTCATTATATCACAAGCCCATACTCTCTATAAGCATAAGGTTCTCCTAAAATGGATTGTACATAAGTTTATGGACATTCCATATATATTTTTACCTTATATACTGCATTGGTTAAATTATATACTAAATCTCTTTGACTCTCATTACTAAATATACACCAATCTGAAATAGCATCTTGCCTCGAATTAGTTGCATAGATTTGGTGTTTCTTCTTTGTTGAAATTGTCGCATAACCTCACATAGAGATAAAGATAGATTATGATGAATAGTTGTATAAATGGGCAAAGGCCCATGCATCTTGATTTTGTTTGTTGTCTACACAAGGTCATTTATGGTTTGAAGCAAACTCCTTGTGTTTAGTTTGAGCGTTTTAATTCTTTTTTATTGGTCTGTGTTTTGTATGAAGTTCCTCTGATGCATCTTTGTTGGTTTTTTCACAGGGTGCCTCTTTGCTCTACTTGTTGGTTTTATGTTGATCACATTATTCATACCGGGAATCATGGCCGGCTCATTTGGAAGTTTATTGATCGGGTTAATTAGGAATTCAAGATTACCAATCTTTGCACTCTGAAGTGTTTTTTGGTTTGTAGGTTGTTCATACTTCCGACGGCTTATTCCTTGGTCAGGCCAGATATGCTTAGGATATTTTATTGTGCGTGAGATATATGATTTTTGAGCCTATTGCCATTTCTTTTGTGGCTTTTTTCGTAGCTTGTTAAGTCTTCCGGTAAATCATTCGAAAATTCCACTCTTTATCGATATCTGGTTGGTGCACTTCAGTATCTATTTATTACACATCCCAATTTGTCTTATGTTGTGAACACGGTCAGTAAGTACATGCAGGCTCCTACTGATGATCATTTCCAAGTTGTTACTCAAATTTTACGCTATGTGCGTGGTACTCTTCACTATGGTCTTCAGTTTCCCACAAATTCTCCCGCTTTACCAGTTCTGAGTTATTCTGATGCTGATTGGGCTTGTTGCATTGAGACTCATAGGTATGCATATTGTTATGTCATTTTCCTTGGTGGTAACATGTTGCCTTGGAGTGCTAAGAAACAGTCTACGGTTTCTCGTTCTAGTTCAGAATCATAATATTGTGTTATGACAAATATTGTTGCGGAGTTGACTTGGTTGATGAATATTCTTTGGGATTTACGTGTATCGACTAGTGCGCCTCCTATTTTGTTGTGTGATAACAATAATGCTCACTTTCTTACTCATAATCCAGTTTCGCACAAGAGAGCCAAGCACATTGATATTGATTATCATTTTGTGTGTGAGATGGTGACTTCTGGAAAGCTCATGGTTGCTCGTGTTTCTACGGATTTGCAGCTTGCTGACATCTTTACAAAGACGTTACCTCGTCCTCAGTTTGAGTTCTTACATTATAAGTTTTGCATTGTGACCAGTCATACGTTTCGCTTGAGGGGGTAATAGAGATATAATTGATTTAGAATCAGGATAAGAACGGAATACCCTTTCTTATTAGTTTTGTATATATCATATTCCATATTTGTTTCTCATTTGTATACTCTTTGTACTCAATGTGAGTTTTACATTCTATCACTTAGAATCGAACATAAAAATAGTGTATCCACTCTCAAAGTCGGACACAAAAGTAGCGGTCTGCTCACAAGTCCGGTGTCATTGGCCAGACACGAACTCGGTTCGTCAGCTCCATGGACCGGACACGAGATCGGTGCGTCCACTCTACGAAGCCAGACACATCGATCTCATGTTGTCACAAAGGCGAACACACCAATCTCATGTCCGGACACTTTTTAACCGATTTTAAAAAATAAAATCATAACATTTTAAATTAACAAATACATAATATCATTTACTCAATAAATTAAATAATTATTTTAAAAATGAAAGTAGGTGAGTACTTACTATTTGTTCCATATTTACACTTTTTCAACACAAAAGTGTGAATTTATCTGATTTTTAATGGAATAAGATAAAATTAATATTGTTTGGGGGAAAATAGATGTTTGGACATTTTTTTAAAGGGCTAAATGCATTGATACCCCTCAGTTTCTCCGTTTGTGCACTTCTACCCTCCAGTTTCTCAAAAGTGCATTTGTACCCCTACTTTTGCCAGGACTGAGCATTTGTACCCCTGTTGCCACTCCGACATTGACTTGAAATCTTCCGTCATTGACCGAAAAGGAAATTACGAAAATAACCCTCATCTGAGGTGGTTCTGTAGACGGTGGAGAACGCCACATCCGCCCTCCGCCTCACCACCTCCATACAACAGGGGTACAAATGCACTTTTGAAAAGCTGGAGGATAAAAACACAGTTGAACTGGAGGGTATAAATGTACTTTTTTTTTTCAAAAGTAAAAGTCCATCCTCTCAACCGTTACATTCAAATCACCGCATTTCCCTCCCCTCACTCGCGCCACAGCCCGTGGCCAGCAACGGCGCAAGTTATACGACACGTGTCCAGTATCCACAGCGAGTGACACCCAACAGTGTGCCTCCGCGACGCCGCCCAGCACGCAGCATGACGTCCCGCCACATTCTTCCTTCTCTATCCCGGCGCAGTTAATGAGTTATCACTGTCGTATACTCTGTATGTTACAACTTACAACTGACACACAGTCACATACTCGTTATAATCATGCTCCTGCCCAGAAATTAGGTTTACCGATAATCAATTTCGCTTACGGAGTATTGTAATTACTGTGTTTAGGTGTTTTTAGTAATTTTATGGCTGTTTTGAGCTTTTAACAGAGGAGGAGAAATCGAGACCGCCATTAATGCTCAAGCTCAACCACCTAGCAAAGTAGTTGAACTATAAGCTGAGACGGCCATTGCGCGTGTTTATTTTTTTCTCTAATTAATTTAACACCTCCATTGGTAAAGTCTACTTCCCCAACCACAAATTCCAACTCCAATTTACTCTGTCACTGTCGCCAATGGCTTATCCTTGCACTTAAGCTCCGTCCGTTTCGATCTCATTTCTCTTTTTTTGTTCGCAGTTGCTGTTTTGTGTGTTTCAGTTCAAAATTATGTGGAATTCGGCGGAGAACTTGTCCGCGCGGTCGCCGTCGTTCCGGGAGGAGGACGACGATGAGGAAGCGCTGCGGTGGGCGGCGCTGGAGCGGCTGCCGACGTTTAATCGAGTGCGGAGGGGAATATTTCGTAATATTGTCGGCGAAACGATGGAAATTGATGTGGGCCAGCTTCAGGTTCAGGAGATGAAGGTAGTGCTGGATCGGCTGGTTAATTCTGCGGATGATGATTGGGAGAAGTTCTTCAACCGCATGCGGCGCCGTTTTGACAGGTC
>JAULKK010000001.1:5453391-5470129 GCA_032355705.1 Rubia peregrina | reverse complement strand
AACCACCAAGAGGTACATGAGTCTACTTAGTTGGAACTGCAGAGGGCAGTCACACCCTCTGACAGTTAGTACACTGAACAACCTCTTCTCACAGTATAATTCCAATATCAATTTTCTTATGGAAAAATGTAATAGTCGTAAGATCAATAGTTGGTTAGGTAAGTCTTACTTTACTAAGTGGATGTTGGTGCCAGTGGTGGGTTATGTGTAACCTAGACACCGGACATTCAACCACATGTAGCAAAAGACTGCCCAAATTTTGTATCTTGTATTATAACTTCCCAAGATGGTAAGGTGTGGAGACTCATTCTTCTGTACGGATATCCAAATAAAAGGAATAAGAAACAAGTGTGGAATGATCTAAACGAAGAGCTTTTAAGCAACTCAACACCACTACTGGTCATATGACACTACAACCAAGTTACGGGGAATACAGATAAGAAAAAAGGGAATCTAGTCACGGAACAACATATGGTGGCTCTAATCAAGGTTATTCAACTGAATGGTCTAGCTGAACTACACAATCACAGACAGTGGTTCACTTGGTCAAATGATAGGAAAAGTGATCAATTAATATCAGAAAGACTTGATAGAGGATTTGCAAACCAAGCCTGATGCAGTTTATTCCCAAAGTATATGCTTAGGAATATTCCAGCGACAAGGTCAGACCATGGTCCCCTAATACTTAACACATCTTTTCAGAGTAATACCGGTAAGGCTATGGCAAGGCCTAAGTTTGAATATTTTTGGATACGTGGGGAGGAAGTCAAGAACATCATCACAGACACGTGGCTTCCCACTCAGCTACAGGACGGGCACATGCTAACGTTGGAGGACAAGTTACAAGATACAATGCAGAGGTTGAGCAACTGGAGCAGAGTTAATGTGGATGACTAAGAAATTGTATCTGCCACAAAGTTCGGGAGACTGACAAACTTCATATGAGAAGCGAGTTTAAGGCAGTGAATGTTAGCAGGTAAGAGTTGGATGTTAATAACACAGCAAAATGACTACTGGAGATAGCGAGCTAAGACAATGTGGTTTGTGGAAGACAATAGGAACACGAGCTTCGTTCACAAATGGGTAAGGAAAAAGCAACAAAGGATTAAAATCCTGCAATTAAAGAATAGTTTGGGGATGTGGATATCTGAACCCACACAAGTAAGGCAAATGGTGTTAGATCATGTTAGCATGACTTTTGTCACAGAATTCATCATGCCACAAGATGCTTTTGGAGACACAACCATTGCGGAGGTTTTACAACTTATCCAACCATCGGTCAACAACGAGCAAAACACTAAGCTATCTGCAAGGGTCATCGTGGAGGAAATAAAATGGCAATATTCCAAATGGGAAAGTATGGATTCCCTATAGGATTTTATCAGCACTACTAGAATGAGGTGAGGGGAGATGTAACCAGTGCAATCCATGAATTCTTCTCAAAAGGAATAATGTTGTCTGAGTGGAATGCAACTAACCTAGTTCTAATCCCTAAGATAAAGGTACCATCTAAACTTGCTGACTTAAGGCCAATTAGCATATGCAATATTAAATATTAAGTTATTGCTAAGGTATTAGCGAATAGATTAAAGCAAGTTATGAGGTATCTTATCTCTGGAAACCAAGCATCTTTTGTGCAAGGGCGTTCAGTTGTACAAATTTCTCTTATAGAGCACGAGCTGATAGAAAAGGTTATGAAGCTAGAAAATGGGAAATACTGCAATCGCTGCAATGAAGATTGACATGAGCAAAGTCTATGATCAATTTTATGGGGACTTCCTCATGAACGTGATGGGTTGGATGGGCTTTCCAGTCAAATGGATATCTTGGATAATGGAGTGTGTAACCACAGTCACATATTCCATCAATTTTATTGGGGAGGTATCACAACCTTTTAAACTCATACAAGGACTTCGTCAGGGATGTCCACTGTCACCATTTCTTTTCATCCTCTGTCAGGAAGCTTTGTTATCTATGATAGCCTCTGGTCACTTTCTACAAGTACGTAGAGGAATCCAGTGTGGCAGAGGAATCCCAAGAGTATCAAATCTAATGTCCGTCGATGACTATGTCCTGTTCTTCAAAGTAACGAAGAGCGGTATAAAGAAACTTGCAGCTGCGTTGAATCTGTTTGCAGCATACTCAGGTCAGCATCTTAATTTTGAAAAATATGCATTTCTCATTAGTCCCAATGCCCGTGAATCCACCAAGAACCTATTCAGGTTAAGATTTAACATCAAACCAAACCTCCTACAAGTAAAATACCTTGGTCATAACATTGAATTCAAAGGTTTGAAGGTTCGAATCTTCAAAAACCTGCAGAGGAGGGTTATTGCCAAAACTGTGGTTTAGAGAAAATGTGACCTCTCTATAATGGGAAGGATTATGTTATGTAAACATGTTCTATGCTCACTCTCACAATATACCCTTGGGACATTTCGAATCCCAAAAATAGTTGCAGATGAGATAGACAAACATATGGCAAGGTTCATCTGGGCGGGGACACTGAAGGAAGAGAAATCCACTGGGAGTCCTGGTCTAACCTATGTTTGTCCAAATGGAAAGGCGGTCTTGGGATGAGGTAGAAATGAACCAAGAATTGCTAGGGAAACAAGCATGGTAATTGTTGGAAAATAAGAATTCCTTATTTTCCAAGTTTTTCCTGGCTAAGTATTTCAGAAAACAGGGTTTATTGGAGACTAAACAAATACAAGGAGATTCATGGGGTTGGAGGGGTATACTCTAGGGTCTCGACCTAATCAAATCACATCTAAAGTGAAAATTTGTGTCGGGAGAGACTGTAGGCATCCATCAGAACTGGATCCCAAATAAGTTGAATCTAATCCGGTTTGATAGAGGGATTATCACGTCTATTGGCTTCAGAGTCTCGGATCTCAATGATTCACATAAATTCTGGAGAATGCCTCTACTAACAGTGCTCTTCCCAAGCCACACGATCCAGGAAATTGTTAAAATTCATATTCCATAAAATGATTTTGGGGAGACAGACTACTTAGTTTGGGAGAAGGAAGATCTAGGGAAATACATAGTCAAGTCGGGATATCATACTGCTTGGGGGAATTAGGTCAAGATCAAAATCGTCATCTTCTGCACCAGGAAATTTTGACCTCAATGAATCAAAATTCTGGAAGATCCGGTGGCTTTTAAACATTCCAGAACACATCAAATTCCTCATATGGAGAATGATTCAAGGGGCATGTCCAACCAACATAAACCTAAGGAGAAGAGGTATGGATCTCTCGTCTATGTGTCATATGTGTTTTTATTGTGGATGAATCAATTGAGCATATGATCTTTGAGTGTGACTTCGCTAGAAGAGTTTGGAGGCAGAGCATATTATGGCCGAATTTCAGCTCAGGCAATCCCACTTCCTTAAAGGATTGGCTATAACAGTGGTTCATATTGGCACCGGAAAAGGAAGACATAGTGCTGGTTTGTTTTATAATATGGTCAATATGGTACGCAAGGAATAAGGAGACGATTAAACAGACATTGCCATCATTTGATCAAATCAGGGCCGGTATTGGTTCTTTGGTACATGAGGCTAGAGCAGGTGATTCCATACGGAGGTGTTACAGTCATCCTCCACAACGACCCACATATCAAGGTCCAAACAACCACTCAGATTCGAAGGGTGACCTTTTTAAAGAAAAAAGGAAGGCGGGAAACATTAACCTTTTCTGGACCAAAAAAGGAACAAGCATAGATCATCTCTTTTAGGAATGGACCTTAATAAGCACCGATGCGACCTTCAACAATGTTACAGGAGAAAGAGTAGCCGCTGGTGTTTAAAATAATCAGATATGGATGTAGGGTGGAGAGGCACAAAGTCATTACACGCATTGTCAGTTGTTCAAGCAGAACTAACGACTATCCTATAGACTCTTAAACAGGCAAGTCCATAGGAAACATGAACATTGTGAGAATTCTTTGTGCTACATTAGTGATTATCCTCACATCCCACCATACGTTAGACAACTTGTAAAGGAAGTATTGGTTTTAGGTATGGTATTCCACAAGTTGGACATTGTTAAGGTGGATAGATTAGAAGTAGCGGTAGCACATGAGTTAGTGCGCTCTATCTCATATTGTAATCTGTTATCCAATCATGAATGAGAATGTATCACTTCTTATTTTCTTTTTTTAAAGTGAGAGTTAATCGCTCATAATTGGAAGTCCAATCTACTTTGTAGGATCTAAGCATCCATTTATTGCAAGTTGACCATTGATTATGTAAAGTCAAACATATAATTAAGTGTTAAATAGAGTCAAACCTATAACCAATGTTGACTGCGTATTACGGGAAATGAAACCTTCTTTCTAATGTTCATATAAAGGTAATTAAGTGTTCACCACTGTTTACTTAAAGTTAAGTTTAATTTTAAAATTTTAATACAATGCAAAGTCAATGTTGACCACTCTTTACGGGAAGTCAAACTCTATTTCTTGGTATTCATAGAAAGTTAAGTGAGAGTATAATTGTCTGTTACTGAAAGTCTGACCTAACAAGTAGTGTTCGTGGAGAGTTTCTCGAAAGTTGACCATTGATCGAGCAAAGTTAAACCTATAATAAAGTGTTTACAAAGAGCAAAATCAACGTTTATCGTTGATTACGAAAAGCTAAACCTTTTTTTGGAATGTTCATAGAAAGGTAATTAAGGTGTGGTTGTTATTTATGTATAGTCAAATTAAATTTTCAAGGGTTAATACAATGAAAAGTCAATCTTAACCACTCGTTATGGGAAGTCAAACTCCTTTTCTAAGTACTCATTGAGAGTTAGGTGAAAGTATAATCATTTATTAAGAGTAGTCTATTTTCTAAGGTTTGAGTATCCATTAATTGAGGGTTGACCATTGATTGGACAAAGTCAAACCTATAATCGAGTGTTTAAAATGAATCAAACATATAATCCATGTTGGTCGTTGATTATGGGAAGTCAAAACTTCTTTGTGGTGTTCATAGAAAGGTAATTAGGTGTTAACTGATTTTTACTAAAAGTCAAATTCAATTTTCAACCGTTAATACAGTGTAAAGTAAATGTTGATCACTCTTTAAGGTAAGTCAAACTCCTTTTCTTAGTATTTCTAGAGAGTTAAGTGAGAGTATATAATCATTCATTATGGGAAGTCCGACCTATTCTGTAGTGTTCAAGGAGAGTTTCTCGAGGGATGACCAATAATTAAACAAGCTCATACCTATAATGAAGTGTTTTTACCGTGTAAAGTTGACGTTGACCGCTGACTACGGAAAGTCAAACCTTTTTTGTAATGATAATTAAGAGTTGACCGTTGTCTACGTAAAATCGAATTCAATTTTTAAATGTTAAAACAATGCAAAGTCAATCTTGACTCCTGTTTATGGGAAGTCAAACTCATTTTCTTAGTATTCAATGAGATTTAGATGAGAGTATAATCGTTCGTTACGAGTGGTACCATCTATTTTATAGAGTTAAAGCATCTATTAATTGAGGGTTGACTATTTATTGCGCAAAGTCAAACCTATAATCGAGTGTTTAAAAAGAGTCAAACATATAATCAATGTTAACAATTGATTAGGGAAAGTCAAACATTCCTTGTAATGTTCATAGAAATATATTTAAGAGTTGAAAGTTGTTTACTTAAAAGTTAAATTAAATTTTTAAGTGTTAGTACAGTGCAAAATCAATGTTGACCACTCGTTATAGGAAGTAAAATTCATTTTCTTAGCATTCATAGAGAGTTAAGTTAGAGTGAAATTGTTCATTATGGGAAGTCCGACTTATTCTGTAGCATCCACAGAGAGTTGCTCTATGGATGACCATTGATTAAGTAAGGCCAAACCTATAATGAGGTGTTTACGTAGAGTAAAACAGATGTTGACCGTTGATTACAGACAGTCAAACCTTCTTTGTAATGTTTATATAATGGTAATTAAGAGTTGACCGTTGTGTAAGTATGTAAAGTCAAATTCAATTCTCAAGTGTTAATACAGAGAACTGTCAATGTTGACCTCTAGTTATTGGAAGTCAAACTTATTTTCTTAGTTTTTGTAGAGATTTAAGTGAGTATAATAATTTTCATTACTGGAAGTCCGACTTAGTCTATAGGGTTTAATCATCCATTAATTGAGGGTTGATCATTGATTGCATAAAGTCAAACATGTAATCGAGTATTTGAAAAGAGTTAAATATACAATTAATGTCGATGGTTGATAACGGGAATTCAAACCTTCTTTGTAATGTTCATGGAAAGGTAATTAAGAGTTAACCGTTGTTTACCCAAACTCAAATTCAATTTTCAAGTGATAATGCAATGCAATGCAAGGTCATTGTTGATCGTTCTTTACGGGAAGTCAAACTCATTTTCTTAGTATTCATACAGAGTTGTGTGGGAGTATAATAGTTCATTATGGGAAGTCCAGCCTATTCTATAGTGTTCAAGGAGAGTTGTTCGAGGTATGACCATTAATTAAGCAAGGCCAAACCCATAACGAAGTGTCTGTATAGAGTAAAAATGACGTTGACCGCTGATTACGGAAAGTAAAAAATTTCTTTGTAGTGTTCATAGAAAGGTAATTAGGAGTTAACAATTGTTTAAATCTTCAAGAAATGTTGATCACTAGTTACAGGAAGTCAAACTCATTTTCTTAGTTTTCGTAGAGAGTTGAGTAAGAGCATAAGCATTCATTATTGGAAGCCTGACATGTTCTATAGGGTATGGACGATATTTGTATGAAACGGGTGGAAGTGTGGACGATGCATACAAGAGAAAATTTTGGAAGGCCGTCAAGTTGCCAGTTGAAATAATTATGTTTCATGACTTGGCCAAATTGAAGAAGAAATTTATTTGATTGTGGTGGTGGTCACCCGACATCGGTAACATGTTTTTTCCGATTTCATAACACCCCAAAACAAATCGATGTCGGGTAGGTGTCAGATGCTTCTTAGCGTGTAGGTGAAACTGAAAATCGACGTCGTTTGTGTTTTGGTGGGTTTCAGGTTACCCAAAAATGGTCACCCAACGTAGGTTGGACGGTACTCACCATCCTCATTGCTCCCTAAAAACAAAGTCCGTTTTGTCTTCCCATGTCCAATTGTGGTTGATTTCAATTGCGGTTTCAGGTGCACCCGGTGTTGGTTGTAGTTTTGGGTGTGGTTTCAAGCCAAACTTCTGACTTCAGTTTGAAAGGTAAGAAGTCAACCCACCTGATGTCGGGGGTTGTTTTAATTCCAATTTTGGGCAAAATTCATAACTTTGGTTAAAAATAACTGAAGTCGATCCACCCGACGTCAGGTGCGGTTTTGATTTTAGGTAAAACTCATGATTTTGTCATTAAGAACCAAAGTTAAAAGAGGACTTTTTTTTATTGCACTTCCTTTGACTTGGGGTATTTTAGGGGCAATAACCAAAGTCAAATTGACGTAGAACTGAAGTTGTAGGTCATTTCTCTAGTAGTAACTGTGGCTGATATTTTTTACAGTTTCAGGTCACCGGCCATACGATGTCGGTTGGCCTGTACACACCATCCGCATTGCTCCCTAAAAACGAAGTCATTTTCTATCTTTCCACGTCCAATTGTGGCCTATTTTAGTTACGGTTACAAGTGCACCCAATGTCGACGTTGTTTTGGGTGCAGTTTCGATTCTAGTTTTCGGTAAAACTTATGACACTGGTTTTAAATAACCGAAGTCGATCCACCAACCGTCAGGTGCGATTTCGATTTCGGGTAAAACTTATGACTTAACTTATTAAGAACCAACGACAAAAGAGAACTTTTTACAACACCTCTTTTGACTTCCGTTATTTTAGGGACAATAATGAAATTATAAGTGTCGTGGAACCAAAGTCGTAGATCATTTAATTATAAGTGATTGTGATGGATGTTTGTGCACTAAGAGTGCGTTTAGCATGTTGTGACTGGTGTCTGTGCTCGAAGAGTTCTATGAGTGTGCTGTGACTGGTGTCTGCGTACGAAGAGTGCCCAAAGAGTGTCGTAGAATCGAAGTCGTAGATCATTTATCTATGAGTGTGCTGTGACTGATGTCTGTGCACTAAGAGTGCATTGAGTGTGCTGTGACGCGTCTGTGCACGAAGAGTGCCTAAAGAGTGCATTTTGTGTGCTGTGAATGATGTCTATACCAATACCTATCATTACCTAAAAAGCACTACCACATGAACATTCAATAGAAACTAAAAGGATATAAGATGAACTGCAAATTTGACTTTTCAAAGAAAAAGAACTCTTTACACATAATTCTCAACTTCCAAAGAGAATGAAAATATTTGTTCATATCACTGGTACTTCCAACATTACAAAATTGCACAAGGTAAACATTCTAATCTGAGTAAACATTTATCACACGACATTAGGTCTAGATGAAAATAAACAAACCAAGTTCCTCTACCACATTCCAACACTAAAACGTTGCACCCTCCGGTGACAAATCTAGGCCAATCACTTCCAGACTTTGACGACACTGTCGTCGCTAACAGAAGCAACCATACCAGCAGCCTTCGGCACTGCCAAGCTCCGCGTTGGTTGCTTGATTGCGCTCATCATCTTGTTCTCAGCCATATGCCAAAGCTCCAGAGTCTGATCAACAAGCAAGAAAGTAGCTGAGTTATAATGATAGTAGCAAGCAAATGGAAAAGATGGCTAGAAATGAAATTGCACAAAAATTGCACACAACTTCTACTCAGAATAAACATTTAATCAATGTACATTTGATCTAATTATGATAAGATACTTGCCTCACTGGAACCAATAGCGATCAGAGATGAGTCGCGGGGATGGAAACCACAGCAGCGCAGCTTCTTGTCGCTAACCTTTAACTCAAACACACTCTCTTCCAGTCCCCAGGAGCAGATTTTCCAGACCCTGAGAGTGTCTTCGCTCATAGAAGCGAGATATCCACCACTCGTACTCCAGCACACAGAACGCACAGCAGCCTCGTGACACTTCACAAACAATGATGTAAACCATGAAGAGACAAAGCGAAGACAAGTCATATGGGAGAAAAAACAACTTTAAAATGCCTGATATTTTAATATGCTAACTGACCTTGAGAGGAAATCTGTACGTTTGCATGGTTTCAACATTGATTATGCACACCCCATTTTCGATGGAAGCTGCCAAATATTTTCCAGAAGTGGGTTCAAATCTCACCTGGGTTGCAGAACCCTGAAAAAAGAGCACATAATCTTCCAGTAAGCATTAAGCTATAAATGCGGACAAGCACAATCTAATTAGTTAACTTTCATACCATTTGATTTCCAGAACAACCATCATCCTTGATACTCCAGTAGCGGATTGAATTAGCATCATCACAAGAGCAGACGAGGTCATCTTTCGTTGGGTGAAAGTCCACTGACAAAACAGGAGCATTGTGTGCAGCAAAAGTTCGTAGAGGAAAACCGGGCTGCATGTAAAATCACATCAAAGAAATGAGATCATAAACCTGATAAATATAACCACAGGCTTACAAGAACAAATTAACTCACTGTCAACTGCTTTTATTTTCAAAATAATAATGATCTATAAGGAGTAGTTATATTAAGCTCAATTCTTGTACTTGCAGTTAATATTTGATAATGATGCAAAAATAGTGCAGAAAGAGTGCAGAAAAAATGCAAAAAAAAAGGAGCAAAAATAGTGCAGAAAAAGTGCAGTCAAGACTTACCCCATCAACGCTCCATATTTTGACCGTTTTGTCAAGGGAAGATGTAGCAAGCCTTGGCAGTCCTGGACCAAAACAGAGATCAGTCACTGAACCAAAATGTTCAAATTCGCACTTTTGCTGTCTCAACTCTGTGCTCCATAAGATAGCCTGCACAATAGTACAGTAAATTCAGTCAGTAAGATGCAAGGAATGATGAAATGTCCAAAAAGAATTGGAAGCTTGCTCAATCATATACTTATATAACAGTTCGATATAACAATAGCATGCTTTACCTTTCTATCATCCCCTCCAGTGGCGATAACCTTCCCATCCAATGATAATGCACAACATTTCGCTCCATTTGCATATAGGGCAGCTATCTCCAAAAATGCCACATCTACATATACACAGCATACATAAATATCCCAGTGACAATATAATGATTGACAAAATTACATCACAAGAACGGCCAGTGAAAACTGATGTAAGAATATAACCTTGGGTTGCATCCAAGAGTCCAGCAGCCTCCATTCCAGTTTCCGGGTTGTCAGAAGATAAGAAAGAGCCAACCCCACCTTCCAAAGATACCTTGGCCACAGCATTCTCTAATTCAGCCTGCAGTGTTCACATTGTAAATTATCCTTCAGCAGAGTTTGACTAATGATAAAATTTAACATAAACTTTCGATTCAAGAAGCTACCTACTGGGATAACAATAAGTAGCATGCAATACCTATATATAGTATATTCAATCTTTCCTCAAAAAATAGCTATCACAAAAATGCTAAGGTGCCTTATGTGTGCATTGGAGGTGCAACACCAGAAGCAGAAATATAAGCAGCTTCGTGAATAGCAATTACTGTGCAGATTGCATGCATTTACCAAAAGCCCTGCGTTGCGTACACGAATGCATGATCAAATAATAGAGTTATTCTTCTGATGCATGCTTGTGGCAATTTTATTTTCGAGATTTAATTAAATTGATTTTTCTCCAATATAAGTGCAACACAAAAAAGTTGCAATAAACTCGTAGTGGACATGCATCCATCCGTCCATAATGCTAGTTAATGCAACATTTTCATCTGTACATCTGAGTTGGACATACTTACCTTGGAAGAATTATAATCAGGGGGCAAAGCAGGCAATGATATGGCATCACTAGTATGCGCTGAGGGTCCTGGATTATTGCTTGGTGTAATAACATATGCAGCTCTCGAGGTGCTGGATGGACCTCCGGATGGCATTGGTTGCTTTCTTTTCTTTGAGGTCTGATCCTTGGATGTCTGAAAAAGGAATTGGATCTGAATCAGAACATTCTGTCTTTGAAAACATAAATTGAGATGAATTTCCACCTGTGCACAATAGTTGCACACATATGTTTGTATTTATCAACATATATGTTTGCACATAGTATATGTTTGTATTTATCTACATATATATATATATATATATTTATATGTGCACATATATGTACGTATTTAACAACATATATATATGTGGATGTCATTAAAAGAGAGTATATTCTTCAGTAATGACATGGTACTTGATAATTAAATCACTGCTAAGCAAAATATTAACATTTCATGAAAATTAAGAATAAACCTGCTCATGGTCAATAATGCGCATTAAGGGTGCTGTGACTAATATCTGTGTGCTAAGAGTGCAATAATGTGCATTGAGTGTGCTGTGATGGATGTCTGTGCCCTAAGAGTACACGATACCCATACTTATCAAGCACACTTAATTTATCAATCACTTAATCTTTATCAAACAGAGCCAAAGTTGTTATGTTTTGGCAAAATAATGCTTCATTCAATCCAACACTCAACATTGAGATAGTAACACTAAAATTCAACTGTTTTTCTCATAATTTCTGAACTTGTATTCATATTGTGTATGTAATCTTTATCTTAATTTTAAGCTATTTCTCCCTTAATGAATCAAACTGAATTGAGAAAAAATACACAAAATCTTGCCCTTAAGTGCTTAGAGCAACACCAGTGTAATCAAATCAATACCAGTTTTTTATTTTCATTTTCACTGATCAATGCATAACAGTTTTAAATCACACACACTACATAAAAAAGCAATACCATTTTAACACTAAACAGAAACAAAAAGGAAACAAGATGAACTGCAGTTTCATGAAAATTAGCAATAACCTGATCATGGTCTCTAAGGTTGTTTAACCAGGTATCCCTCGCATCGTTCCCAACAGCAGCCTCTGTCTCTGGCAGTGGGGATTGGTAATTTGAAATTGGTGTCAGTTGCTCAAGAGACGGAGGCTGCATATACTGCTGCTCACTGTGGTTGATCCTCTGTGGCTGCTGCTCATACAAATATAACCATCAACCAACAAAGCGAGATACTAGAACTGTAAATAAGTTCAGTGTATCATGGAAGACAAGGTTCCAAGGCAAGCACAAATTGTCCTTAGAGATAAAAAACAATGTTTTTGCAATGCTTGCCGAAGTCCATGCATTTCCATGAGAGGAACTGGAGAGGCCTACCGGAACATTGCTCATATCATTGCCAATCATATCCCTGCCTGTATCAATACTATGACCAGAGAGCAGTCCTCTGATTTGCTGACGCAAATGAAGTTGGGATTGATGATTAAGGTGAGGAAGAGTAATCTGATGGGAAGAGGCTCCAGGTTGATGCTGATCAGGACCCTGATTACAGCACGCAGTCATAATATAAATGAGTTTGAAAATTTTAAAAATTCAATGTTCAATTATTTGCCAACAATAGTATCTCAACAGTTTTCCGCTTCTTGTTTTTCTACTGGAGTTCCACTGTATAAGTTACTATCAAGTGACCAGTTTATAATAATATTGCACTTCCTATTTGAACAAATCATTTAGTCAGGGGAAAAGCCTTCACCAACTTACCACAAGTGGCCAACCCTTCAGGAAAGAGGAATCTACATCCAGATTTGATCCTGTGTAAGAAAAATCAATTTGTCAATTGCGAACTTTTGAAACCAAATAGCTAGACAGAATAGAAGCTTAACTCACATCTCTAATAAAGTTCATTTAAATTCAATCAAAATGGTTCCGTAGGATTCAACTCAACAGAAAGTCTAGCTGTCACTCAGATCACCCGAAGACACTACAGTTTATCCCGGACTGCAGAATTAAAGACCAGATGGCTCGGCTAGGAGCCTGGAGTTGACATTTCACTTACTTTTAACATCAAAGCGGAAAGTACTTAATTACTTGAGCCATTTTCTTGATACAAAGTTGAACAGATGAGGCATACTGTAATGACACTTAACCAAAACAATTTAACAGTAGATTTGCATATGACAACCACAAAAAGAGAGACGTAAAACTCAATTACTTAACCAAATTTATCAATCTCTAGAGTATACCATCCACATTAACTTCTCACAAAGACATTTCCCTTTGAAACGTGAATAAGAATTCACTGAGCTCGGAGTCCCAAAGATAAGAGATTTAGCCCACTAAGGCCAAGGCTGCCAAGTCTCCGGCTAAGGCGGCAAAGTCTCCCAAGAAGGCTGCTTAGGTAGTTTGCTGGTAGTGACTGTATGTATGTCTTTTTTGAGTATTAGTTATTCGGGCAGGGATGATGATGATGATAAGATGAATGGTTTGAATGGGTGGAATGAATGTAATCTCTTAGTTTATGGTACTCTGATTGTTATGCTCTTTGATTTTAATTAATGAAACCTCTTGTTTCTCCTCAAAAAAAAAGAAAGCGAATATGAAACGGGTAGCAGCTAGCACGATGGATGGAAAAAGACAACAAACAACATCTCCATGCTGTAATTCATCTTCACCTGAAGCTGTAGAGTTCGAAGGGGGAGTCATTGAATACTTCAAGCCCTGTTCCAGCATGACAGAAAAGGATAAATACTATTGCTTCACTGTCTTTCTTTGCTCTTTGAGAGGAAGGAAGAAAAACGCACCTCAGCTCCCAAAAGTACCTCCTTTCCATCCCTCACTCCATAAGAGGATTTGAAATTGCAAGCAGGAACGTTACGTATTAGTAGCCTGAGAATTTCCAGAGGCAGTAAATGCAAACTCAGGCACAGGACATTGAGAAGGATAGAAAAGTACCCAATAAAATCAGTTTCAAACACATTAGCTTACTCATTAGGCTTGTCTCCACCAACAGCTGGTCTTGGTGATGAGGAATCAGTTGGCTTGGGAAAGAGTGGAGCAGTATTTTTAACACTTGTTTGCATGTATCTCTGCGCGAAGATAAATCATATGCGCTAGTGGTTTCACCAAAAGTACCAATTCAATGAAGTGTGGGTCAGTGGGTGCGTACCTCTGTTTCCACCCCAGACGAGCCAGCCTTCTGACGTTGGAGATCTTCCCTGTTCATACTGTGAGCTGCAACAGTTTGGTTTGAAAGATTGCTTCTGGCGGTGCTTTGTTGGTGCCTTAACTGCTGCAACTGATATTGCTGTAGGTACTGTCCCTGCTGTCGCTGGTGCTGTTGAAGCAAAAACTGCATTTGCATCTGCTGCTGTTGCATTTGTTGACCAGAGTTCATACATGGCTGATGCTGCTGTGCATTCGCATTTATAATCCAAGCCTGCCATTAACGACCAAAGTAATTATGGTTAAATACCATCATATCCAAACGTTCGTGAATACGGCATTGCGCGAATCACCATGGTGTTATACAAACCACAATTAGAAACACATATACAAGTCACAACCATGTCATCACGCATTCAGAAGAATTATATAAACAGCGACAATTAGAAACATGTACACAAACCATATCATAAACGCAGCATGGAACATGATAAACGACAATTAGAAACATATGTACACAAACACTCGCGCGTATATCACAAGTGCAATGGCATGCAAGTGACACCAATCATATAAACGATAATTATACACACAAACAAAAAATAATTAAAAAACGACTATTAGAAACACATGTACACACTGACAGCCGCATACATCACAGTCACCGCTAATCCACTACCGCGTATAACACAAACGCCACACCAGTCATATAAACAATAATCATAATTACTCAAAACTGATTGGTCATTCACGCTGTCATATCTAAACGACAGTTAAAAGCCTGTTAAAAATCCGTCATCAACATACCTCTTGATTCGGCGGCGGAGGGTGGGGTAGCATGCCGTTGTACTTATCCCAAAATATACTCCACCATTCCCACAAAAAACCGTTCGGCGCGTCGATAACTGAAACTCAATCCCAACCAATAATGATTAGCTATAATCACCGATCAAACTCTGTCGAGTTAAAAACATAATAATAAAACAAACAATCGCTCCAATATTCTCTCTAATCATACCCGTCAGGTTCGATGGTAATCCTGCTTCCAAACTAAAAAGTCTAGCGCTATTGACCAAGTTTCTCTTCAACAGATAATCGTATATGTACACCTCCAGCCTGTGGACACAACCAAATCAAAAAAACAACTTTTTTCTAACAATCGCAACAAAATCCTAACAACTTAACAAATTATCTTTAAAAATAATCCAAATGTGCACCAAAACAAGATTCTACACCATATCGCACAGCTCATTCCAGCAGAAAAGAAAATCACTCCAATTCCATACCGACAGATTCACGTGACCATACCCCCACGCGGGCCACGCGCACATACACATACAAAAACAGGGGAAAATCGAATTCCACCAACAAACATTCAAAACGAGCAACAAGTTACAAGCCCACATTTCAGCATCGAAAGCCGGTCATCAAACAAAACAGGTAAAAATCAACAAATGACGATAAACAGCGAAGAAAGGCTTACAGTCGCCGAGCATCCATGGCGGCAGAGCAGAGGAACCGCGCCGAGAGAACCCCCTCCTCGTACGGGAAATGGAGCTAAGATGCTTCTCGGTTGTTGAGCTCGCCGGAAAAAAAGTTCAGAAAAGAAAGAGAAACAGAGAGGAGGAGAATCGGAAGGCGGTGCAAGAGGACATGCAGTGAGGTGGTGGTGGTGTGTTGTGTGTAGTGTGTGTGAGAGATTTGGTAGGGTAGGTTGAAATGAAGCACTTCTTAGACTATCTTTATCCATAATCCAACCCAACCCAACCCAATCCAACCCAACCCAAATTTATTAATAAACAATTATTCTCTCTCATCCACCTATACAATCCATTATACAACCAATTCATTTTATTTCAACACTTTATCAACAACCCAACCCAACCTAACTCAACTCTACTTTATCAAATTATTTTATTATTGTATTTATATATTACAATAACAAATTTTGTTAATATAATGATTAATTAAGTACAATAATTTAAAAATAAAGAATCATTCTTTTTAAACACTGCAACTAAAATTAAAATTAAATTTTTGGATTGTATTAATCGGGTCATAAACCTATGATTTCTAAATGTTGCATAATAAATTTTTAATATTGCAACTAAAATATTTTTACCTAGATTACAGTATTTATAAAAAAAAAGATTACAGTATTTTAAAGGAAATTAAATAATGAAGGAAATGAATCCAACCATTAAAAATATTGCATGCGTCACTTTCTCATCAGCAGCCCAACATAATCCTTGAAATAAGGAGAGCTAAATCTTGGCTCTGGTGAAACGAGGTCGTGGTCGTGCTTTCCTTTTATGATTATTAAATTGATGCCATGTCAACAACCCAGGAGTGAGGGACGCCGATAAAACTAGTCTAAGCATCACGGCCTGTGTTAGGGGGCCTTGGTATGGCTTGTATCACCCAGCACAGGCCGTGTCAAATTTGGCACAAGGGGTCCCTTTTTTCAATCCAAAATCGGCTAAGTATGAGAGTAGGACGTTCCATTTTACATGTCCCGCTCTGTTTCAAGTCACAAATGCCAAGACCATCCCACGGGATGTAAACAATAACTCAGGGCACACCGAGGTACTGAGAAAAATAATGTTCTAGCAGAAGGGGTGTGCAAAATGACACATGGTGCTGATTAGAAGAAGAAAAATGAAGATCCGGATGACATAGGACGCGCTAGTACGACCGGCACGGTATGTGCCATAGCCAGTGCCCCGCTCCAGCATAAGCCTCATTGACCAGCAAGGGCCATGGCACGAGGCCGCGCCCCCCGCCC
>JAULKK010000001.1:5431027-5442708 GCA_032355705.1 Rubia peregrina | reverse complement strand
TATGGTACAACCAACCAAGTCAGCCAGAATCAACACTCAGTATCGGCATTTGAGTTTCTATGCTCCACGGATAAATTACACGGGAGTTTTTCGTGAGGACATCTCACGGTGGATGCTGCAAAATTAGTCTATTTCGGCCAATGCCCTCTCTATCTGGTGGTTCCAAGTGCTTTTTCGCACTGTGGACAAGCTGCAGTTGAACACTGAGTTTTTGTAGAAGGCTAACTTGTTGCCACGGAAAGGAAAAAGGAATAATAAACTTTTTTGAATCATTTTCCCTTGGATTGGGATTTGTATGTGACGTGAGAGTTTTAGAAATAAATAAAGGTCTTCTTACTTTTCTGTGTAATGATGTCTAAGATGATTTCGGTGCTGTAGTACCAAGCCACAATGTATTGACAAATTATATGGTGTTTCTGAGTTACAAACACTGTATTTTAAATGATATTTTGCGCAGTATTTTAAATAAAAATAAGAATCCATCTCTTAAAATACAGTCTATCTATAAGTTATGGAAAAAATCAGGTACTCACGTGCAATTTTATCACAAACTGATGAAAATTCACGAGTTAAAATAATTAAAATATGGTTCAAAGTCGGGTTATAAATTATTTAGATAAACTCACATTCTTATTTTTACTTCGAAACAATACATATTTAGAGTAAAACATTACATATTTAGAATACACCATATAATTTATAGTATGTTTTATTTTAAATTATGTAATATTTTAATTAAATAATGTTTCACTTATAGGTACGGTAGAGTATAAACTCTTAATGACATATTGTTATAATTATACATTGTCTTTCTATATGTTTATGGAAATGCATTTTTTTTCAAAAAAAAAGGTGCATTTTTTTATTATAATGCACAAATAATCATGTGACACGCATAATATAATACACGTTTATTTTTTTCCTTTACGGAAAAAATAATCATTTTCTTTAAGTCCAATAAAGGCCAAAGTTGATCAATTTTCCAAATATCACCAGAGTTGTAAATACATTTTTAAAAAATTGAAAAGTATATGTGTATAAAACAAGGAATTGTGCGTCATAA
The DNA here is from genome assembly GCA_032355705.1 of Rubia peregrina. Taxonomy (NCBI): domain Eukaryota; kingdom Viridiplantae; phylum Streptophyta; class Magnoliopsida; order Gentianales; family Rubiaceae; genus Rubia; species Rubia peregrina. Next base: position 5,441,645 of record JAULKK010000001.1, on the reverse strand, counting down.
ATGCACATTTAAAAAACATTGTGATTAGTCCACCCTTTTTGCCCTGGATTTGAGCACACAGAACATCCGATAAAAATGTACTCTCATCAGTCTCAGAGAAATTGTCACACTTTCTATTTTCGTCCGTCCCACAGAAATTGGCACACTTCAATTCTTACCTAAAGTGACAATAAATGAGCTTATACTTTTACTATATTATCCCTCAAAAGTTGATTAAATCTACTAGTCAACTCTTCCATTACCAAAATACCCTTCCTTTATTTCCCATCAATACTTTCACATCAACTTGCATTAAAAATCGATCCAAAAGCAAGTGTGTCATTTTCTCTGGGACGGAGGGAGTATGTAACTTCTACTAGTTAATATAAAAGATTATCAAAAATATTAACTTAACACAGTTTAAGATATAGTAAATGGGTTCTACCAGACTAGATTATTTGTTTAGGAGCAGATTAGAGTATCGTGATGATTGTGACATGACTAACAATAAGTTTGACATTCACTCAATTAATAATTCATCTTAAAAGAAAATATATTTTCATGATACTTTTCATCTTTTTCCTATATTAAACTATGATTAATACTTACTCCAAATTTTTAATATTTGATTTTTTAAATATTGGTACATTCCTTTTTAGGTAAACTTAAGATTATTTATGTTAATTCAATTTGTTTTCTACTCTTTCAATACAACTTCCTCCGCATATTTTTCAAAAAAAAAAACTGTGTCATTTGGTATGGTGCCAGTGTTTAGAGACTAGAGAAAGTAATGGATGTTGCTATTTGCACCATCTTATAATGAAATGTGGGTGAAAAGCACCTAGAAATGGTAAACGTCGAAAAGTTTAATAGTATTAGAGTATAAGGTTAGGATAGATTTTTCCATGTAAATATAATTTATATATAAAGAGTGTTAGGTCTACCAATGGTACTATGTAGGGATAGCTCATGATCTTATATATTGAGTCGTAACTATGTGAACTACCGATGTGAGACACTAGCACGCCCCCTCACATGTAGCGGTATTAATCATCTCACAAACGTGGATAAAAAAGGGTCACGGGCCTAATATACAGAATAAACGTGGAAAAGTCTACTCTAACCTTATACCCTAATATACATATTAATTGTGGTTTACCCAATTGGTCCTAACACTCTTTATGTATAAATTATATTTACATGGAAAAGTTTATTCTAGCCTTATACCCAGTACACCCCCCAATCTTTACAGGGTGCAATAACGGATAGATTGGACTGATGTTTACAAAACAACTCACTAGAAAGACCTTTAGCAAAAATATTAGCAACCTGTAATTGTGAGGAACATGTCTAACACGAAAACCTCCATGTGCAACTATTTCACGAATAAAGTGGTTGTCGACATCAATATGCTTGCTACGACCATGATGAATAGGATTGGCAGCAAGATATGTTGTAAAAAAATTATCACACTAGAGAGTAACAGAATCATAAAAAAATATCCCAAATCAGTAAGAAGTTAATGAAGGAAAATCGTTTCAGACGCAATGTAAGAAATAACCCTATATTCTGTTTCAGTTGAGGAATTTGACACAGTAAGTTGCCTCTTAGAGCGCTAGGAAATCAAATTCTTTCTGAGAAAAATAGCATAGCCAGTAGTAGAACACCGACTGTCAGGACAACCAACCCAATCTGCATCAGAATAAGCCACCACTAATGCAGGAGAGCTCGCCGATTGGAGAAAAAGACCAAACTCCAAGGTACCCTGTAAATACTTGAAAATTCTCTTCACATCATGAATGTGAGTAGTAAGAGGAGCATGCATAAACTGAGAAACCAAATTAAAAGCATAAGCAATATTTAGACGAGTCATAGTCAAATAATGCAAAGTACCAACCATACAACGATAATATGTGGGATCAGCAAGAAAGTCCCCATCAACAGATGACAACGTAACTCTAGAAACACATGGTATGCGTACAGATTTAACAGTATATAGATGAAGTTTATTTAGTAAGTTGGACACATATTTTTTTGGGACAAAAACAGGCCCATAAGGAGTATGTGACACCTAAATACCTAGAAAATAATAAAGATCCCCCCAAATCCTTCATATCGAACTGAGACGAGAGAATATAAATGAATTTATGAACTAGAGCAGAACTACTATCTGTGAGAACAATATCATCCATATAAAGAAGTAAAATAATCATATGACCCTGGTATTTTAAAACAAACATAGAGGTGTCACAAGTGCTGCATTTAAAACCAATGGATAATTAAAAATTACTAAATCGAGAAAACCAAGCTCGTTGAGTTTGTTTCAACCCATGTATAGACTTACGTAAACGATAGATGTAGTTTGGTTTTGAGGGATGCACAAAACCCTCATGTTGGTGTACGTAAAATTTCTAATTTAAAAAACCATGCAAGAAGGTATTTTTAACATCTAATTAACAAACAGTCCAATTAATAGAGCAAGCAATAGTAAGAACCAAACGCATAGTAGTAGGTGTCACATCAGGACTAAAATTTTCAAAATAATCAATACCTGCATCTTGGTGATTGCTGAAGAAAACAAGCCAGGCCTTGAACTGCTCCACAAATCCATCAGAATTGTATTTAATTTTAGAGTTAAGTGCAAAAATGATCCTGACTTTAGGCTAGAAGTGCCAATATAACTCTGCAATCTCAGAAAGTGTCAAAATAACCCTTGACTCTTCTAACTTTTTAGTCAACCGTTTGATGGCCACATTTTGTTTAAAAAAAACATTTTACCCTTGTCAAAAAAGAAAAAATAATCAAATCCTTCCTTTCTTCTCACCGCTTCTTCCTCTGTTTCCTTTCTTCTACGTTCTTCTTCATTGCAAATCATGTCCTCCTTTCTCTTCTCCGTTCTTTTTCTTTATCGTAAATTGCCGCTCTTCTTCTTCTTTCTTCTTCGTTATTCGCAGACCGTTGCCGCCCTTTTTCTTTCTTCTTCTTTATTTGCTTTCTCGAAGAACTTTCCAATCGCTCCCACTGCGGCAATGAAGGTGGCATCAAATGGTTCATTGCAAACACCGACTTTGTCTGAGAACTTAGGTGGCGGTGGGAGGTGGGCGAGTTCGATGACCAAGGTTTTAGGATTTAGGCCGTAGGGGTGGTGGGGATTTGCAGCGGGTGGGTTCGTTGGCCAAGGTTTTAGGGTTTAGGCCATGGGAGTGGTGGGGATTGGCAGCGATCGCGGTGATTGGGCGGGTTCTTTAGCGAGGTCTTAGAGTTAGGCCACGACGAAGAGGTGATTGGTGGAGGTGGTGGCAGCGGGAGGGGGAGATAGGGAGGCGAGGCCAGGGCGGAAGAGATAGTGAGAGGTTGTAGCGGGAGAAGGAGATTGGGAGGCGGCGCTAAGGCGGAGGTCGGACTAGAGCGGAGGAGATTGGGAGGGGTCCGGCGGGAAACAACTATGAAGAAGAAGATCAAGGGTATTATAGGTTTCAATTTTTTAAACTTCTTAGTCAAGGGTATATCTATCATTTCATTTCTATTCATTGTCGAAATTGCATGGATCAATGCCGAAGTTAGGGAGTTTGGCTATATCGTCACAATTTTTTTGAAAGTTAGGGTTGAATTGGCATATACAATAATTAGTTATGGTTAATTTGGTACTTTCAGCCTAAAGTTAAGGTTATAAATGCATTTATCCCTTAAATTTATGTACCCATTTATAGTCAAGTACATGACGATTGTAGTCGCGAGGTACCAAGGTATCTTTTAACAAAAAATAAAGTCATATACTCAACAAGCATAGTTTGACGTCAACGAGGATCTTTGGATGCCTGTTTAAATTTAGAGGGTTCTAAATACATGAGATCTTTTTTAAAATCTTTTAGACGACAAGGTTTGTATATACCATCTTTAAGATGAGTAACCATTGGATGAGTATTTGGAACAGATGGTAAAGGAGATAGGGAAGTGGAACCAAGAGAAACAAATGACACTGGACTAAGGGCAGACTCGGGAGAGGTGGCAGGTGGAGAAGAGACAAGCACTGGACTCGAACATACATGCTTTGGCGAAAAAGACAGTGGAGATATGGATGGAGGACATAGCTCGACAGCAGCATGCAAAGCCACGACATTCACTGTCGGTGCTAAGGATGGAACTACCGGCGAGCTGAGTGGGGATGGCGAGAAGGGGGGCACCGGTAGTGGAGCCACAACAGAGACTGGCGTAAGCACTGCATGAACGACGACACCCGAAGATAACTCTAAACTCGACGAGACCACTATAGGAGACCAACTCAAATTTAAGGTAAGTGGAGAGGAAAATGGTGAAGTCGACTTGGTAGAGAGAAGACTACGATGATGAAATACTTTCTCGTGAAAAATAACATGACGACTAATATAAACACGACCCGTAATGGGATTAAGACACATATATCCCTTGTAATTAGAGGCATAACCAATAAAGACACAATGTTTCGATTTAGCCTGTAATTTATTAATTTTAGGGTCCATCAAAAGTGGAAAACATGCACAACCAAAAACCTTCAAAAAAAACATAAGATGGTGAACAACGAAATAATTTCTCAAAAGATGACAGACTCCCTAAAAATGAGCATGGTGGGCGATTTATGGTAAACACTGCTTGAAAAGCGGCATCAGCCCAAAACGGATCAGGCAAATCAGATTGAATGAGCATAGTACAAGCCATTTCAATAATCTGCCTATGTTTACGCTCAACAACCCCATTTTGAGCTTGGGTGTTCGGACAAGATTTTTGAAAAATTATTCTTGATTTTTGAAAATATTGAGTAAGAGTAGAATTATCAAATTCCCGTCCACCATCATTTAACATACTCCTTCCGTTCTCTATTAGTTTCACATTTACCTTAGTGAGATTTTTTTAATGACACACTTTTCATTTTTGGCATTATTCCTTCAATTTCATCCACAAATTTTTACTTTTTTACTTTCTACATTGAATTTCATCTACTCATATTTTTCATCTAAATCCAAGCATCTAAACCTATGGTGCCATTATTAGTGGAATGGAGGAAGTATGATCAAATGTGAATTATGAAATTGCGCAAATCTATTTTTATATGTTACACGTTTATCTTTTGATATCATGGATAATTTGTAAATTGATCTTTTATGTGATTTTTTACTTACTTTATTGTGTTCGAATATAGTTATAACCTCTGCACCTCATACATTATAATCAACGAAACTAAAAGTTAAAATATCGAAATATATCATTAATATTTTAAATTTAAGTTTTATTATTAAGCATTTTTTAGCTAAATTTAATCCATCACTATTTGTTACGATAATTTTTATTGTAATATAACCGACTTCTTCTCGTATTTAATAATACTCTCAATTCCAATGTGAGACAACTTAATCGTTGACATTATTAAGATTTTTAGTCAACCTTGTTGTTTGTGAGATTTAAAGATTGGTAATTTGGAAAGTTATGCAGAAATTGAGAGAGAAAAATATTATAAAAGAAAAAAACTTCACTCTGTTACTGTTTTGTGTATATATGCATACATACTTCACAACCAGGTAAGTCGTGGATGGTTCTAGGTTACAATGAGCATGTACGTTATCGTACTCATGAGATTGTTATATTAGAGTGAAAATAAATGAAACTTTCTTTTAAATTTCACAAATTCTTGTTTTAAACTAACCAATCATTAGACGGGGTCATTTTCTGATTAGTATGACTAATAGCATAGTTTAACAATTAATTTTATTTATTGCAACGATATACCTATAATTATAAAAACCTTTTAAAATGAATCTCAACATATAAATTGTAAAGTCACGTGGATTTCATTGATTATTGTGTTGACATTTGTGAACTATGTTGAAAAAGAAAAACGTTCCATGTTAGAACATACAGAAAGAATCAGGATTTGATTGAAATAATATTGTTTACGGAAATATGGAGACTATGCAATATTTGATTCAAATGTGTTGAAGCATAATGGAATCATGGAAAATCCCTATAATTATGTAATTAGATTTATAGAATATTATGAGATATTTGAGATAAGGAAAATCTCTTTATTTATGAGATTTGGATATGTTTCAGAAACAGATAAGGAATATGAATATTATGGAGATAATTATGGAGTATTACGATATGCTCATGGGACCCGACCCGACCCGACCCATGAACACCCCTAGTTCCAACATACGTGACTTGTTGATCAAGTTCAGAGTCGTATACCTTAATTTTTGGGAGGAGGAGATCTAACATCGACGAGTTTCGAGGTCAAAGGGAGTCTGATCAAGGCGGATCGGTAGCAAGGGGAGCTTGCAAAATCCACACGTTACTAATTAGAATATAAGTATAGCTGTATGGTGTACTTCGTATTGTATCTTTTTTATTAGTGGATTTATTCTGAACTGGGCCAAGTTGTGTGTCTCGTTCGTTATTTACTTTACATACTTGGTTAGATATGCTAGGTTGGAACATAGGTTGGATAGTTAAGCTAAAAAGGTAAAACCAAAATTTTAATTGGTATCACAGCTTGGTCACTTACGTTTTTACCTTGGTTGTGTCAAGAAAAGTGTGATCCAATTTTACCATAGCGACAAAGGAAGGAGCTTCTGTATCTCGGTCACGACTGTTGGAAGGAACTAACTACAATTACTGGAAGACACGCATGAGAGTTTTTATAAATTCTCTGGATGAACTTGCATGACACTTTGTTGAAACCGAGTGGAGTATCCCAATTGAAGATGAAGAATCATCGAAGGAGAAAGAAGGAGAATCAAGTTCAAGGAAACAAAAACTCAAAGATAAATCATCATGGTCTCCAGATGAATTGAAGGCTTCACTGGCGAATTCAAAAACATTAAATGTTATCTTCACAGCAGTGGATGAAAATCATTTTCAGCTCATCTTTACATGTCATTAGGCTGAGAAGGCATGGGATATTTTGCAGACTGTACATGAAGGAACCAGTCGTGTACGTGAATCCAAACTACAGATGTTGGCTACAAATTTTGAGGAGTTGAAAATGGAAGAGGATGATACGATTGCCACATTCAATGGAAAACTTTGAGACATATCCAATATGGCTTATCAACTGGAAAAAGTCTACAAGGAATCTAAGTTGGTAAAGAAAACCTTGAGATCATTGCCCAAGAGATTTGCAATGAAATTTTCTGTAATAGAAGAAGCTAGAGATGTATTTACAATGTCCTTGGATGAGTTGATGGGATCACTACAGACATATGAGATAACTACGGAACAACCTGCAAAGAAATCTCACAAGGAGTTGGCCTTCAAGGTATCATTATCATGGGATAACTATGAATCAGATAGTCAGAACGGTATTGAATAAATTTCTCTCATCACTAAGAATTTCTCAAGGATGCTGAAAAAGGTGGTGAACGAGAAATCAAAAGAAAGAACAGGTGGAAATAGGCCTTGTGGACAGAACCTTGGAAATAACCGTGGGATACGTATGGAGCAAGGAAATCAGCAATTCTCTAGAAACCAAGGTGGTGAAGAAAAACTTCCAGTAATAATTCAATGTAGAGAATGTGAAGGCTTTGGACATATCCAGGCTGAATGTGCAAATACCAGGAAAAAGCAAGAAAAATCGTATGTCACCTCGTGGAGCGAGGATGAAGAAGATGAAGAGGAACTTACCAGCAATTATGTGGCATTTGGAACAAAAATTCACAATGATACGGAGGGAGTGGGTGTATGTTTCAACACATACAAGTTTGTATGCTCCAACACAGATAAATTGGTATGTTCCAATATAAGTTCTGACGATACTTCCAGCGATGATGAAGACCATCCCATGAGTGATGAAGATATCTACACATCATATGAACAAATGTATGACATGTGGATAAAGGTTAGTGACGTAAACAAGTCCCTGAAGATGGAGAAAAATCAACTGGCCGAGACAGAGAAAAAACTAGTTGCATTGGTTCAAAAGTTTAAGATTGAAATCGAAGATTTGAAATTGAGACTACACTTTGAGACCGAGAGAGCTGAGATAGCAGAAGCAACAATCAGCAAGTTCAACATTGGTAAGGAAAAGCTAGATGATATTCTGTCCATGGGAAAAAGCTTTGGAGATCGACGAGAAATTGGGTATGTCAATCCATCATGCAATACAGGAAATCTCAACGAAGAAGTCCAAGACATGAAGAGAAAAGTGATTAAAACCTGTCAACGGAAACATCTCATCTGTAGCTATTACATGTTTCAAAGCCATATTGAGGAACAATGTCTCAGATTACTCAGAGATATCATGAATGGGCGACAACTGTTTGCATGTTCCAACTTAGATGATACCCAACAGTCAAGGATGGTTCGAAAGGTACTAGTTCCTAAACTCATTAATGTTTGCCTTGTTGCTCGTACTTCCCTTATTGCACATTCTAGAGACTCGTGGTACTTTGATAGTGGGTGCTCTTGGCACATGACTGGAACTCAAAAGCTTCTGACAAAAATTAAACCATATGATGGTGGCTTTGTTAGTTTTGGAGATGGAAAGATGAGTTGTGTCATTGGCAAGGGTGAAATGAACCACACATGATTTCCTATGTTCACTAGTGTATTGCTTGTTGAAGATCTAAAGGAAAATTTGCTGAGCATCAGTCAATTGTGTGATGACAATATGAAAGTCGAGTTTCAAAAAGACAAGTGTGTTGTACGACATGGAAAATATAAAGTACTTTCTGGTATTCGATCATCAGACAACTGTTACCTCTTGGAGCAAGAAGTGAGATGGTTGAGTTCAAAGCAAGATGAAGTCACTTTTTGGCATAGGAAGTTTGGTCACATCAACTACAAACCTTGGTGAAAATTGCCAATTCAAAGGAAGTATGAGGTATGGCCACACTTACGACCAAAAGTGGAATTGTATGCGGACCATGTCAACAAAGTAACCAAATTCGGTCTCCTCACTCTTCAGTTCAGTATATTACTACCTCAAGTAATCTCGAATTACTTCATATAAATTTAATGGGTCCATTCAACACACCTAGTGTGAGTGGTAAAAAAATATGTTTTTGTATGTGTTGATGATTTCTCTAGATATAATTGGGTGGATATTCTTAAAGAAAAAATATGATACTGTAGATGTGTTTAGAAGTTTGGTGATAAAATTGCAGACAGAGAAAGGAGTCCTGTAGGAAAGATTGTCAGAATCAGAAGTGATCATGGTAGAGAATTTGAAAATTCTTAGTTCAGTGATTTATGTGATGAACTTGGTGTTCAACATGAGCTCTTAGTTCCAATTACTCCACACAAAGAATGACATAATAGAAAGGAAGAATAGAACACTCCAGGAGATGGCACGAGTAATGCTTGCAGAAAAAGGAATACACATAAATGGTGGGCAGAGGCAGTCAATACAGCTTGTTATACTATAAATCGTGTGTATCTACGACCTTTTACCAGCAAAACATTGTACGTGATTTGGAAGGGCAGGAAGCCAAGTGTATCTCACTTTCATGTGTTTGTAAGCAAGTGTTATATCCTCAAAGATAGAGATCCATTGGCTAAGTTTGATAATCGTAGTGATGTTGGAATATTTCTAGAGTATTCTGTGAGCAGTTGAGCTTATCGTGTTTACAATATACAAACACACTCTCTTGTGAAGTCTATAAATGTAGTTGTGGATGTTTCTGATGACAAACAAGGTTCGAGTGAAAAGAAGATGAACCAGTTGCTGAGCATGTTCAAACACAGGAGAAATTGCCTGAGCAGTTGGACTATGTTGGAACATATGATCGAACATCTGACCAGCCGAAACCTGATGACGAAGATTATGTTGGAACATTCTCCCCCACACCAAGTCCGCATGTTCCAACACAAGAGGTACCAGAACCTATCTCAAGAAGAACCCGATCGATTTCTCGAGTTAACTACATAGTTAGCCAGACTAAAATGTTTCATCTCACTCATTGAGCTAAAGAACTACAAGGAAACACTACTTTATGAATATTATACTGTGGCAATGCAAGAAGAGCTCGAGCAGTTTGAACATAATGATATATGGTATCTCACTCCTCGTTCGAAAGGGGTAAATGTTATTGGTACAAAGTGGATTTTCAAGAACAAGTCAAATGCAGATGGACAGATTACTCGTAATAAAGCTAGATTGGTAGCTCAAGGATATAGTCAGGTTGAAGGGGTAGACTTTGATGAAACTTTTGCACCAGTTGCCAGGTTAGAATCTATTCACATATTACTTGCTATTGCTTGTACTATGAACTTTACTTTATATCATATGGAAGTGAAAAGTGCCTTTTGAATGGAATTGTGAATGAAGAGGTGTATGTGGAGCAATCTAAAGGATTTGAAGATCCTCATTATTCACATTATGTGTATAGACTGAAGAAGGCACTCTATGTTATGAAACAAGCACCAAAGGCATGGTATAAGCGACTGACTAACTTTCTACTTAAGAAAGGTTATCATCGAGGGGGAGTAGATCATACCTTATTTGTTCTTTCTAAGTCCATAAAGCTTTTGATTGCTCAAATTTATGTGGATGATATTGTGTTTGGTTCTACTTCATCATCTATGGTGCAAGATTTTGCATCACTTATGCTGGTCGAGTTTCAGATAAGTATGGTTGGAGAACTCACTTATTTTCTAGGGTTTCATG
>JAULKK010000001.1:5319516-5337876 GCA_032355705.1 Rubia peregrina | reverse complement strand
ATTTACCTCCTCCACCAAGGCCTGTGGTGTCGGGCAGGTGGGGGCGCTGCGGACGAGCGTTATCGCCTTTTGCTCCAATGATTAGTGTTGATTAGCCATTTAAAATTGCAATTTGGGGGGCCTTGTTGAAGTCTTTAACTAATGTTATTAATTAATTGCAATGCGATTCGTGGCTTGCTGATGAAGAATCAGTAGCTATCGCCTTAACTTCTGCTTCTGTTATACTCTGCAGAAAGTTATTGATTTCTTTGTAAAAGGCAGAGATGAATTATAAGAATTTTTGCCGGCTTTAAGAATCATGAGGTCCTATCATAATATCAATTGATAATATGAAGAGATGACCCATAATCTTATATATTGAGTTATAACTCTGTCAACTACCAATACGTGAGACTCTAACACCGGCCACGAGTCAAGTGAATCAAAAGCCAATTTTAGGTCCTACTTGACGCGGTCGGAAAATGTGAAGATTTGCAATCTCAAATTCAAACAACGATATGAGTTGACAAGCGTTAAATTCTAAGAACAAATACTGTAATCTTTCAGAAAAAGATTAAATCTTCAGAATATTATCGAAATAAAAGATTAATTTATTTAGACCAACATGTGTCATTAAATACTACAAGTAAGTTCTAAATTGAAAATAAGAAAAAATTTAAACATAAATTAGAAACGAAAAATATTATAAAGCTGTTTTGATGTTTGAAACGATCTCGTAAGGCTGTAAAAATCCATATCTTACAGTCACAGTTAAATTTTTATATCCATTTTCATTTTTGAAAAAAAAATCACAATTGTCATTCGGACACCAAACACTAAATCTGCACTGAAACTGTTGAACTCTTTTAATGATCAAATTCTTCCTTTCTTCCTCGACTCCTATATCACCTTCACTTGCAAAGAACCCGACCCCCAATTTCTCGTTTAGATGAATGATCTCATCCTCATGGTACTCATAATTATTAAGAGCCATAGACAAATTAAACCTTGGAATCAAATCAAGTTGATGCTGAATTTTCACGAAAGCTTAATCAAACTCCTTCTCACCATGGGTCATAACTAAAAAAATTAACTTGTTATTCCCGAACTCTTACCAAAACACTTAAGAGGAACCATATCAATATTATGTCCACCCCATGTAAATAACAACACGTTATCACGGCCCGTGTATGTAACATCATTGCTATACTGCCAAGGTCGACTCAATAAGACATAGCCAACATCCATATCAAGAACATCACAAAGCACCCCCTCTCTGTAATTCTTCCCAATGACAATAGGAATCATACATGTCAGTGAGACTCTAACAAGATTACCCTTATTAACCCCAACCCGCAACATAGGTTATCTCATGACATAGTGGATAATTTCAACCCCAACCCGCGACATAGTGGATAATTTCAAATGATCAACCAATTCATGAGAAACCATATTCTTGGAACTACCATTATCCACAACTAAATTGCACAATTTATTATAAATTGAACAATGAGTTTAGAAAAGATTTTTATGGTGTCCTTCCTGGGATGACAAAAAAAATCTCTGTAACACGATGTTCACCTTCTCAGTCGAATCCTCAATAGAAAAATCAATGCATGCATACTCGTCAACCTCCTTGCATTCCTCTACGATTTCCTCCATGATTGCGACTGTCCTTTTAATTGGACAAACGTTTCATTTGTGGTCTTACCTGCCGCAACGAAAACACTTGTCATTGGCTGGTCGGACATAAGGGTTACATTGTCTTCACACTGGTGCTTTACTCTGCTAAGCACCACCAGAACTACTAGCCCCACCAATTGTTTTGCCTCCAAAACTAAGATATGCACTTTCCTCCTGGCCACTCATTGGCTCGAAATTATTCCGACATAGGTGCCCCCAAAATGATGAAAAACCACCACAAAAGGGACTTCTCCATCAACTTTGCCTTCATGCCCAGGGTAGAAGCCTCTGTCAAGGTCCAAATAGTTTGTAATCCCATCTTTTCCTGTATCAAGGGTTTCAATCCACTCATATACCTAGCCATTTCCTTATTTTAAGTCTTACTGAGTTCATTACATTCGGAAATAAAGTAGAACTCATTCGTGTACTCTATCACAGTTCTCCTTCCTTGGGCGCACTCAATGTACATCTTGTACAAAATTAGCTCGTAATCTAAAGGTAGAAAATGATCCACCATCAACACTTGCATGCCCCTCGATGATATAATTGGACATTTTCCTTATCTTTGCCTCCAAACAACATGTTTATCTCACCATACAACAATGGTACTTTTTATGCTATCGTCACCATCTTGTTTTCAGGGACATCTATGACGTTAAACCGTCAACGTCAATATGTTAATCCAAAAAACCCTCCACTCCCATGGTTCCGTAGAACAAAGGAATATTAACATTCACACGATAATCAGTATTAGTATGTTGACTACCTATGTTCGTGTAAACTTCTTCTTCCTCCACCATTTCTTCTTTAGATTCAGAATCTGAGACAATGTTATGGTTTCTTTCTTGGGGATTTTCAGTCTACCCTACTCTCCTACTTAGCCACTTACTGTTGCTCGGTGATGATGCCTCATAAAATCTGGCACCAGTTATCTCCTTGATATCAGCAACCTTGCTCCTGGAAGCAAGGAGAAAGACAGTTAAACCGCGTTGCTCTTCACAGGTACCCGCTCTGATGCCTGAGTCAGAGTTTGAGAGAGAGGATAAGACAAGATGTCATGAATGATTGGATTCTTGTGAGATTACCTTCTTTTGAACACTGGAGACGTGTTTTACAAGTTGAGACGTGAGCTGACCGCCCATGAGTTGATAATGAAAATCCACCTCGGTCTTCTATGTGGACCTATGAGGCTCATAGGGTCAACCCATGTTGGGTTAGTCTCGTGGGTTATGGCCTCGAGAGAGAGAATGAGCGTTGGCTAAAGCTCTCATCTAGGGACATGGCATTTTGCTATTTGGAAAGGAGTAAAAACTGGGTTCCGAATAGGGTCTGAAATGCATACCACTTACGTAGGCTGATGACGTGGTGTTGTGTGCAACTACAGTGGTCCCATAACTTGCTTCTTTTCTTTCTTCTTCTAGGGTTCTTCTGCCATTAGCTTCAGGTATAATCCCAATTGTTGGGATAGAAGCCAAGCTAAGAGAGTACTTTCGGTCCAATATTTATCAATCGGGTTATTCACCTACAACGTCAACGCAACCATCCGGTAGTTCACCTCTGTCGTTAAAGCTATAAGGGCAGCAGAAAAAGTTGACACTACCCACTACTACGGAAAAAGGGTATTAACGGTTGTTTTAGATGCCACTAGATAGTGGTTTTGATCCTCCATCCTAGCTAAACTATCTATTAATTAATGAACCACCTTGAACCAATTTCAAATTCGGAACCTCTTTTCAAATTAATAAAATGCAATATGCCAAAATATCAATGTTCTTCAAACTCATATCTTCAAGCTTAGTTATTCAAACCATGATCTTCAAACTCAGATAATCATTAAAACCAAACCATCATATACATCATTCAAATACAAGTCTGAATTAACCAATATAACTTAACAATACAATTAAACTAACCATCGGGATCTTGAAACCGTCAAAATCACTGCCACCACCCTATATCGATCGATGAATAATAATAAAAATAACAAAAAAAACTCAACACCACCATCACGTTACGTACCATCAAAGAACACCACCACTATAACTCAACAAACCCAAAAAAAAAAAAACAATCCATACATCCCCACCGACTTTCCATCACCTTCTCGGCATTGAGAAACATCTCGGTGGCTTCATTGGAAGAGGTAAAATTTATAGGAAATCAACATAGACTCTTAGAAAATCAAATTAAGTGAAAATTTTGGAATTTGAAAAGGAAGATATAAGATCGAAGGAGTCTTTCTCCACAGTGGACTGAACTTGGCCAAGTGGAGATTAAGGAATTAATTCAGAGGAGATTGAAAAAAAAATAGGGAAGAGTTGGGAAGAAGTTATTTGGGAAAGGAAGAGTTATATTAATTGGGAGATAATTAATTAATAAGAGATAAGGTTCCAAAAAATAGGAGGGTTGGGTCTAAAGAAGGAAATTGTGGAAAGGACGACGTCTCAACTACAGTTAATAATATAAAATAACCATCGTCCAATGTTCATTACATTTTGAAATAGGAGGTTCTAACTTCTGAACCTCAATAGATGGTGGTTCTGGGAAAAAATTAACAACTCCCGTATAATAGAGCCATTAATTAATAGAGTAAAGTGCATTTGTACCCCCACAATTCCTTATTTAGTGCACATATAACCTCAATTTTTTAACAGTGCACATATACCCCAGTTCCTTGTTTAGTGCACATATATCCTTTAGTTTTTTAACGCCGATATCCGGTTATAGGGGTATATGTTTGAACACAAGGGAGGATATATGTACACTTTCAAAAAACATTGAGGGGGGTTAGTATGTGCATGTTTGATAAATTATTGGTATATGTGCACTAAACAAGGAATTTGGGTGCACTAATGACCCCTTCTAAATATGTGTTGTTAGTTGATTTCCCATCATGAATCAAGAAAAAAGAAACAGGAGAGAGCATGTGCAAGTACCACCTCACGTAGTCAGAACACGTAAGGATTCGCAAGCGCAAGTCTGGGTAACGAAATCCTAAGAACAAATTTTGGAATCCACCATGAAAGAAGATAAAATACCTTGAATATTATTGAATCAAAAGATTAATTAATTTTTTCCAACGATTTGCTTTTGAATACAATAAACAAGTCCTAAATTGAAAATAACAAAATTTAAAAAAAGTGAAAATTAATAAGAGGTTATTTGGAGGCTTGAAACGATTTCGAATGGCAAAAAAAACTCATATCTCTCACACACTATAATTACCTTTATTTACCCATTTCCATTTCCGAAAAAAGTATCACAATAATTATTCGAACACCAAACACCAAATCTGCGCTAAAACTACTGAACTTTTATGATGACCCGGCTTCTTCCTTAGTTTCTTTCTAATATCCTACATCCTCGAAGCCAATTTTTTTGGCTCAAGATAAAGAGATCGAATTACAACTCTTTCTCTCTCTACCCTCATGCTCCCAACACCCCCACCTTTCTTCTTCACTAAACTCTAATTTCCAAGGGGGATGCCGCCGAAAACACCAATTTCGGCGGCCCCCACCCCTCCCCAACACCTCTACCCATCCTACCCATTACTTTTTCCAGTTTTTTAGCCCATTATTTTTCATGTGAAGCCGAGTTTAGCTTCAGAGATCAAAATTCTAGCCGAGTCACAAGCCTTCATCGGCAACCTCAGAGCTCGATGCATTCCCGGTGAGCACTACACACTCAACGATGCGACCAATGCTCTGTGTTTCCATACTTTGAGTCTTTTGCATGCAGAAGACGAAGCCTCTGCCGAAAATGAGACCTCCGTCGGAGATTCAACTGCCATTAGAAGCGTTCCCGTCCTCTGCACCCTCTGCTTCGGGCCGGAGACTCAATCTTCGATTTTACATAACTGCGGTGGACTGAAGGCTCCGGTGGTCAAGATCCATTTTAAGGTCCAGCGGTCAAGATCTGGCGGATCATGGGTCAAGATCTGGCAGGTCTAGCTGTCAACTTACACTTAAATGGGTCCAGCGGGTCAACTCGGGTTTCAATGGGTCCAAGGCAACGGATCCAACGGTGGGTCCGACTAATGGTTCAGTATCTTGAAGTTTGAAGAGTTCTCTTGATGCAGTCATTTAGGGTTCAATCCTTTTTTATGTCGTGATGACGTCGTTCTTATCCAAACACCCCCACACAACGGAGGCAAAATGATGGTATGAAATTCTTGTCAGACTTAGTAGCTAAAATATTTCCTGTAAGGTCACCAGTTTTCATAAATTTTCGGCAAGCTCATGGTCCCGGAGGGGTATTTCTCTTTTTTTTTTCCTTTTTTTCAACCTTTCATTTTTTTAAAATTTTCTGGGTGAGAGGTTATTAGTTCTGCATTATCTTTATTTCATTTGATTTAGTTTGCTTTTTTCTACAATTTTTTCCTTCCTTTAGTTTTTAAAAATGGGCAGTATTTAAAATATATTTTTTTATTTTAGTATCAGATTGGAATTGTCTCTGTCAATGGTTGTTTTTCCGGCATCCCTTAGTCCGGTCAAATTTGATTGACTTCAGATTTGAAATTCAAAGACTCGGTAAGGAGAAATCCAAGTCAAAATTGTTAAAACATCTGGGTTTTGCCGATATTATTTTTCTGGGAATTTAAATCAGATTTGTATACTTTGACCCATTACGATGTTTAACCCAACTAAATCATATTAGTAGTTGCATTATGGTAAATATACCACATGCATAAACGATTACATGTATGCGGCCACTGAGAAGCTAATGTCGAGACCATTCTTCCATCTTGATCTGTGAGCATCATTTTAGGCGTATTCCCCATCATAGCTCTTGAAAATGTTTCGAACAACCACTCTAAAGTTTTTGATGTTTCATCATACAACAAAGCAGCTTCAAAAACTGGAGTTTGTTACTGATGATTAACATCAACAAATAATGCAATATGTCTAACATCTTTATGCTTTCTGTAGGTTGTATCAAAAGAAACCACATCATCAAATCGAGCAAAATCATATCTCATTTTTGCATCAGCCCAATTTTTTTGTTATTAAGTTATCCTCATCTACCTTAATGGTATAAAAGAAATTGGGACTTTCAGCCTGCATTTTTTGTAAAAAAAAAATCTAAAACACCTCCAGTGTCTCCTTGCTTCATTGCTATTGATTTTTTTTTATCGCAGGCAATTTTTCAGATCATCCTGAATAAATCCTAAATTTTCTTGACCACCAACTTGGTTTACCATGATGTCCAATATTTCCTTTGGTGCTATCCCACAACTTTTGGTTGTATCTATCATGGGTATGCGTCGACAGAATGTGTACGATCTGATACATTCCATTTTCTCTACATCTTATTTTCATTCAAGCTTTGCAATCACATCTTGTTTCTACACGATGAGACTTCATGAGCGCATAGCGTTTGTCTTTAGGTCTATTCCTTTCTCGTGAGCAACAAAATGGTTTTCAAAGATGACGTCTGTATTTGCATAAGTTCATGTGATGAAATGCCAAAAGGTGGTTGGGTCCACAAAATGTCAAAGGAGAGATTGTAAAGTCTAGATTTATCTAGTTGACAATTTGTGGAAATTATGCAAATATGGAATTGTTGTGTTAAAATATCAAAGAAAGAATGTTTGGAGTTTTATGGAATGATATGAAGAAATCTGATGAGATATTTCATCCATTGTATTTTTATTGGAGAATATATCAATTCCTAAATTTGTGGGATTGGATTAGATTCATGAAATTGGAATTGATTTGGAATATTAGGTTATGGTAGAGATGTGGACGAGATATTCTAGTTCCTTTCTTTAAGGAAATATATTTGATAATTCCTATCTCCAAGGGATTTTATTCAAATCAACATTTGAAATGGAGAAGGAATTATATACGCATAATACTTCATGTGTGCGAAGACTTTCTATGTTAGAAGATACGAAAAGCTGAAGGTTTGATTGATAACAGAATAATGTGTGATATTGGTTTAAGGAAATATGAAGATTATGCAATACTGATTCGGACGTGTATGAAGCATAATGGATTAATGGAAAATCCCTACAAATGTGGAATTGGATTTATGGAATATTATGTGATATTTGAATTAAAGAAAATCCCTTTATTTATGGAATTTGGATATATTTCAGAATCAGATAAGGAATAAAAATATTATGGAGATAATTATGGAGTGTTCTGATATGCTCATGGGACTATTAATAGTGGACATCACAGCTGCATTACACACGGATTTAATTGAAGAAAATCTACATCAAGATTTTCATATCTTTCGAGAAGTACTGCCAGAGCCAGCAGGCATATGTTCAACATACGTGACATGTTGATTAGTTCAGAATCGTATACCTTAATTCCTTGAGAGGAGGAGATCCAGCGTTGACGAGTTTCGAGGTTAGAGGAAGTATGATCAAGGTATATCGGTAGCAAGGGGAGTTTGCGGAATTCACACATTTTTAATTAGAAGATAAGTATAATTGTATGGTGTACTTTGTACTATATCTTTCTAATTAGTGGATTCATTCTGAAGTGGATCAGGCCCCGCGATGTAGGTGGATTTCACCGAACTGCATAACCAAGTTGTGTGTGCTCGTGTGTTATTTTTCTTACATACTTGGTTAAGCCATAAAGGTATAACCAAGTTTCAATTGGTATCAGAGCTAACTCACTTGTTTTACCTTAGTTTTGACAAGGAAAGTGTGATCCAATTTTACCAATGGTGACCAGAGAAGGAGCTTCTGTGTCTCGGCCACCATTGCTGGAAGGAACGAATTATAACTACTGGAAGGCTCGCATGCGTGTGTTTATAAATTCACTGGATGAACTGGCTTGGAACTATGTTGAAATAGAATGGAAACCCCCAGTTG
Source organism: Rubia peregrina (assembly GCA_032355705.1). NCBI lineage: Eukaryota > Viridiplantae > Streptophyta > Magnoliopsida > Gentianales > Rubiaceae > Rubia > Rubia peregrina. The sequence continues at coordinate 5,329,382 of JAULKK010000001.1, read as the reverse complement.
CTGAAAGTTCTAAAGGAGGTGAATCGAGTTCTAAAGAGCCAGTAGTGAAGCCTAAAGAGTCATGGACTCCATATGAAAAATGGGTAGCTTGACGAACTCCAAAGCATTAAATGCCATATTTAATGTAGTAAATGAAAATCAGTTCAAACTTATCTCTACGTTCTGTCAGGCAAAGAGAGCATGTGATATCCTACAAATAGTGCATGAGGGAACAAGTCGTGTACGTGAATCAAAACTATAAATGTTGGCCACAGAGTTTGAAAAATTAAAGATGTAGGAGGATAATACTAATGTTGCTTTCAATGGACAAACGCTAAGAGACATCTCAAATATGGAGTGTCAACTTGGAAAAACTTACAAGGAGTCCAAACTGGTGAAAACGACTCTAAGATCTCTGCCTCGCAGATTTTCTATGAAAGTTGCGGCAATAGAAGAAGCAGGAGATGTGTCCATAATGACTCTACATGAATTAATGGGATCACTACAAACCTATGAAATGATGTTGGAACATCCAACAAAGGATTTGGCATTCAAAACTTCGTCGCCAAGAATTAATCGTGAAGAGGATATTGATTATGTAAATGAAAAACTTACTCATATAACAAGGAATCTCTCAAGGATGCTGAAAATATGGTAAATACGAATTTTGAGGAAAGATCTAATGGGAACAGATTACGGTTTCAAGACTTTGGAAACAACCATGAGCCACAAATGGAGCAAATCACTCAGCAATTCTCGAGAAGTCAAAATGGAGAATTAACGTGGTCAAGTTTAATCATAAGATGCATGTGATGGTCGAATATATTAGAGAGATGTCTCCTCCTGGTATTTTGGTTTGGGATGATGAGAAGTTGGAAAGCAGTGATGTTGGCCATGTTCCAACACATAGTATAAAGACATGGGAAGAAGCTGTGGATATGAAGATTGATAAATCTGAATTGTTTGAGGCTGATTATATTTCACAATGGCATGGGCACAGTGATCAGGATTATGATTTTTGTAGAAGAGTTTCACATGTTTCAACACATGAGGAAGAACAGTTTATAGAGCGGGTTGAAGAGACTGAGAGCAGCCATGTTCCAACACTGATATAGACTAAGGGTGTTGACTCTAAAGCAATGAAAGGATCTCATGTTCCAAAATCAGATAAAGTGGGTGAAGCTGAAAGCTTCTATATTCCAACATCAAGGGACCGATGTTCCAACACAAGTTGCACAGATATTTAAAGGCACTACTGATTAGACTATATAGTCAGTAAAAGAAGAAGCGGAAGACATCGGGAGCTCCCTCAGTCAAGGATGCACTTAGTTCTTTATTCTTTGATGTAGACTGCCATGAAAGATATGATATTATCTGTTAGAAATTACTAGAGGATTTCAGTCTGAGTGGCCGCTCAAGGGAATGCTACCATCTAGCTTACCTACTAGGTATTTTTGTATATTTCAGATTGTTGCAAACTGCTATATTTCCTCTTTAAATACCATATCTTTTAGTTGAGAAAAGGCCATAGTAGAGAAGAAGGCACAGATAGCTGCTCCAGAAGAGGGTTGAAGGTTAGGCTATGACTATGTTCCAACATAGTCCAGATATTTGCTTTAGGGGGAGTTGCATTAGTTAGATAATTTTCTTTGGTTTTCTATGTCTGTTGCGTTTGACATGTTTATGGTCCCAAGGGGGAGATATTATGGATTTCTTGGATGACTTTATTGGCTCCGTTGAGTTGATGTTCCAACATGCTTATTATTCTTGGATGTTGAAGAAGTTCTAGAATTCAGGGGGGAGATGTTATGTTTCTATTTTCCAACATCCAAAATGGTTTTCAAAGATGACATCTGTATTTGCATAAGTTCGTGTGATGAAATGCCAAAATGTGGCTGGATCCACAAAATGTCAAAGGGGGAGATTGTAAAGTCTAGATTTATCTAGTTGGCAATTTGTGGAAGTTATGCAAATATGAAATTGTTGTGTTGAAACATCAAAGAAAGAATGTTTGGAGTTTTATGGAATGATATGAAGAAATCTGATAAGATATTTTGTCCATTATATTTTTATTGGAGAATATATCAATTCATACATTTATGGGATTGGATTATATTCATGGAATTGGATTTGATTTGGAATATTAGGCTATGGTAGAGATGTTGACGAGATATTCTAGTTCCTTTCTTTAAGGGATTATATTTGATAATTCCTATCTCCAAGAGATTTGATTCAAATCAACATTTGAAATGAAGAAGGAATTATATACACATAAGACTTCATGTGTGCGAAGACTTTCTATGTTGGAACATATGGAAAGCTGAAGGTTTGATTGATAACAGAATATTGCGTGATATTGGTTTATGGAAATATGAAGATTATGCAATATTTATTCAGACGTGTATGAAGCATAATGAATTTATGGAAAATTCCAACAGTTGTGGAATTGGATTTATGGAATATTATGGGATATTTGAATTAAGTAAAATCCCTTTAGTTATGGGATTTGGATATGCTTCAGAAGCATATAAAGAATAGGAATATTATGGAGATAATTATGGAGTGTTCCGATCTGCTCATGGGATTATTAATAGTGGGCATCACGGCTGCATTACACACAGATTTAATTGAAGAAAATTTGCATCCAAATTTTGATATCTTTCGAGAAGTACAGCGAAAGTCAACAGACATATGTTCCAACATACATGGCATGTTGATTAGTTCAGATCGTATCCCTTAATTCCTCGAGAGGAGGAGATCCAGCGTCGATGAGTTTTGAGGTCAGAGAGAGTCTGATCAAGACAGATCGGTAGCAAAGGGAGTTTGCAGAATTCACACATTTATAATTAGATAAGTATAATTGTATGGTGTACTTTGTACTGTATCTTTCTGATTAGTGGATTCATTCTGAATTGGGTCATGCCCTGCAGATGTAGGTGGATTTCAGTTAACTGGATAACCAAATTGTGTGTGCTCGTGTGTTATTTTTCTTACATACTTGGTTAGATATGATATGTTAGAACACAGATCAAATAATTAAGCCATAAAGGTAAAACCAAATTTCAAAAGCTTTAAATAATAGAGTGCTAAATTAAAGCTTACGAATCAATGGTGCAAGGTTGCCTGATAAATGCAATAGAGTTTCCAATTCCATTGATAAGAAGGTAAACAAAGGCGAGTATGTGGTCATGTAAAATAAGAACAGAAGTCTCATGAAATAAGAACATGTAAAGTACCTTCCATATTATTATATCAAACCTGGTATTAGAATTCGATTTTCACCAGAATTTTTTACAGTGATGAGACAGTTAGTGATCAACCGTTCACCTATTATAGACGATGATTATGGACGGAGGGAGGGGAGACCATTGAATTCCCCAAAGGGTTTAGCGTCGAATTGGAAACAAAAAAGAAATGGTAATTTTAGAAATGGCAAAGGGAAATAATTTTTAAAGTAAAAAATAATTTAAGGAATAAAATAAAATGTAAAATTATGTGAATCAGGGTTAGATGGTTAGATTAGAGTTAGACCAGAAGGGATGCATGGCTTGTTTTTATTGGTGCAACACATAGTGTTAACAGAAGACCCGGAGCTCATTTCAATCTGCAATTTAACTATTCATTTTGTCAAAACTTCCTAACTTTGACCCTCAAATTGAATTGGTATATAAGTATAAATACAATTGTGTGATACATTGTTAGATTCGTTATAACATATATTTTCAAAATATCAAATTTTTCCCTGTTTTAATTATCCTTAATGAAAGATATTAATGATCAAATATTTTTCAAACCAACTGTTAAAAGTCAAAAGATGCAACTTGAAATCGGACGGAAGGAGTATTAGGTTTCACTAGTACTTTTTAAATTATACATTAGTGAGATTTTACACTACAACAAATTAAGACTAATATAACACTTTAAAAGAAACATTTTTCAAAGGTTTAAATAACATTTTATAAGTTATTATAACATTTTAATAAATGTTACAAAGAAAATATTACCATATAATTTGTTTCAGTGTTACCATTAAAATTAAGATTTGATTACTTAAATATCTTGAAACAAAATTTCAATTGATCCTATAAGTCCAACTGGATGTAATATATTAGCTTCTAAAATTAAATTATTATATTTTAAATTTGTAGCATCATGTATAACCAACTTATAGTCGCAACCTTTATTCTCTCTTTACAAAAACTCTTCTTAATTCTTCAATCTTCTTTTCCATGATGGTAAGATGGGGAAAACAGTAATTTTTTAATTGAGATTTTTTAAGTGTTTATGTTATTGAATAAGTATGAATTTGTCTCCATACATAAGTATTATTTTTCGGCCTAATAGATTATATTGTTGTGTTTATAATGATCGCTTGATTTAGTTGATCGCTTTGATGTTTTGTTCTCAGTCTGGTTGGGTAGATCGTATTTTCACAACTTTTGTTTGTGTTTTTGTATTACAGTTTCCATTAATTTGGATGAGTTCAGATCTTTTTCAATTTGTTTACAACTCAGACAACATAGATCGTGCTTTGGATTATGTGGTGTTACGATTTTGAAGATTCCTGTTTGGCGAACTGATTGGTGCTAATACGCTCTTCTTTGCCATGTGGTCATGATTTTCACGGGAAACGAGTTAATATCTTGATGGCGGTATTATAGTTTTTATTGGATCTCTGATTTTTAATAGTACATGTAATTAATTTAGATATCCTTGTGATAGATTAATTATTGCTTGAAACTAGTTGAGTTAGATGCCAATTTCACTTATTGTAATCACAACTGTGCGTTTTCCCTATCAGCTATTAATGATTATATCAAAAAGAAAAATGTATAACCAACTTGGGAGATCAACTTAGTAAGATTTGAACTTGAAGAACCAATTACAAGTTTTGCATTAAGATATTGACCATTTGTGCGCATTGATTAGCCTATCATATTCTTAACGTAACTTGATAAAAAAAATATACACAAGAAGAAATAAATTATAAAAGCATGCATGACGCGAACAAATAAATGCAATATGCATGCTGATCTCACTATAGTTCCAATGTACAAATGCCTCGCAGAGACTCTTTCTTCGAGTTTGACTACTAAAGGTACTATTTGATAAAGCAAATTCGAAATCCACCAGGTCGAAGTCAAATAGTCAGCGTAGCTAATGTACCCACTTCATTTGACTTGATCGATCGGCCTGCGCCAGCTCATTTATATTTTATACTACCTCCGTCCCTTTTATTATTGGCCGAATGGTTTTTTGGGTACTATTCTGTATCAAAGTTTGACCGCATATTTGAATCGATATATGAACAATAACATATGCATATGTGATATTGTTCAATTCGTCGCAACACGTAGTTTCTGAAAAGTAACTTTTTATTTGCCGTTATTAAACGTAGGTAAAGATATTAACTTCCGAACATGTGTTTTGGATAACGTGCTAAAATCACTTATTCCAAATCTGCCGGGACGGATGGAGTATGGGTTACCGTACGAAAGTATCATTACAAAGAGAATGATCTACTCTCTCCGTCCCACTAAAAATGATCTATTTACTTTTTGATCAATTTTTTAGGAGCTACGGTGGCCCAAATGTTTGGAGGGGTAGGATTAATTGATGAATTTGGATTAAAAAATTTGGGCAATCTTGAGTCTTCAAATTTTGCTAAATTTGGAAAGAGACAAAATAGTCATTACTAGTTGGACGGATTAAAATAGAAAGTGTGTCATTTTTAGTGGGACGAGTGAGTATATTATTGGCTACATTATGTTCTCTATCTAAAGAGGAACGATGTACATTATGAAGCATCAAAGAAGGAGATCGTGTTAATATTCTGTACAAATATGAGTGAAATAGAGGCGAAAATAAGCCACAGCCACTCCCCCTCCTCTCACGTATATTTATCATTTATCCGACCAAATTATTTTCGACCGAACTAAACTCTTATTAACAGCAAATTTAATAAATTTAATTGAACTCTATAAAAACAGAGCAATAAAAGAAGAACATCACGTTTTGTTTACCCTCAGAGATTACTAAGTACCTCCACTGTCCCACTTTAAACTTCCTATTTGCTTTTCAGAGTCAAACTTTACAAATTTTGACTCTATATATAAATTAATATATAAACAATAAATATATCATGTGATATATCGTTAGATTTGTCCTAACATCTATTTTCTAATTATTAATTTTTTATGCAATATTATTATATACAACTAGACATATTTACAGTCAAACATGCTCATTGAAGACCGTGAAAAAATAAATAGGAAGTTAATAGTGGGACGGTGGGAGTATTGTTTTGTACCAGCAGAAGTTGGTCAATCTGCAATCAAATATGATCGAGATTTCATTATAATTTACAATTATCAGCCTCGAGTTCATGGTTAATTGTTTTCTTTTCCTTATGATCCCGAAAACAAGAAAGAGTACACTTCAGTAGATTGTAATAAACCACCAAAAGTGGCATCCGATTATCTATAATTCAACTGTTTTATGTTTGTTTTAGGAGTCCTTACGGTCTAGATCCCTTTCTGCCTGTAATTTTAGCAACATTTTGAGTATATATGTACCAAGAACTAGGTTCTAATGCTAGTCTAGCCGACAATACATCTTCAACCTTAATCCAGTTTGAACTCCTCAAGCCACACAAGCACCTCATTCCTCTTTGTGATGCAGCAAAACAGAACACAAAAACAATGCGTAGTTAGTATATTGACTCGTATATAAGCACCAACAAGCTGCATCGATAGCGTTTAAGCAGAGCTGGGAAGTTTTCGATTCTTACCATTATAAAGCTCCACGTCCGACCTGGATCGTTGTATCGCGCAAACATGCAACCAGGTTTAGGTTTTAGACCATCTCTCAAGAGAGCATTCCTCAATGATTTCTCCTTCTCTTTCACCGTGAACTCCTGTGGTTTCCCGCTAAATTTTAAGACTGCAGCAATACCTCCATTCACCCGCCTTAACTTGATACTTTCTTCATTTGGAGTAGGTAACCTGTTCAAAAGCACATTTGTTACGCGACAATCAACGCCTTCCTAGAAACTATAGAAAGAAAAAAGAGTTAATATTCCCTTTTCTTTCTGAGTAGTTTACCTCAAACTGATTCCTACAAAAGCCAACACCACACTTGTACTGCATGGAATCTAATTTTCATGTAATTCTCATCTTAGTTTCAATCCAAAATAAGATTTCACTTGCAGTGTGGAATCCAATTTTGGGACGAAAGTTATGAAAGGAGTATAACTTTTTACATTCTCATCTAAACCGAAGACTAAAGCGTAGAGAAACATGCAGACCTAAGTTTCATTTCAGAGATGGTAGCCATATGCACTTGGTGTACTCACCTTTCTAAATCCTTGTCCGATGGCAAAACAATCTGGATCGAAACCTTGGATTTTTCTTCATCGACTGCTTGAGTAAATACAGGAGTAGTCATGGGTATTTTTTCCGTTGTTGAATTCTTTCCAAAAATGTATCTGCACACGAGAATCAGGTTAGCAGAGTGAAACTCATAGTACTTGGTAAAGGTAGAGAAAGAGTTGGATCAGAATGAGATAACTACCCAGCAACAGTATTAAAACCACTTGAACCAGACAACTCATCGCCATCTGTTTCCACAACTATAAAAGGGTCATATTGCCTCACCTGTGCGACGTGAAAGAAAATTTAGTCAGACATTAAAGACCTTCACTTCTGTATGCAAAAGAGCACTGATAATTTACAGTCATGTATAGTTTGGATTATAATTAAACGAAGTAACAAATAAAACTACTGATATATAGGGAAATTGTACACCAACCTCGTAATCACCCATTCTCTTTAGTATCTGATATTTTGGGGATTCTAGATCAGGAGTCTTGTAAATCCGCAGCTGTTAAAATCATAAACAGTAAGAGGAATAGCAGATGGGTAGATTTAATCACTAATCACAACCATAGAGTGATAGGCTGATAGCATACCTGCTTTATCACATCGAATAGCCCTTCAATGGAGAAAAAGTCATTTTTTTCTATAGAATCCCAGTAGTCCTATAAGTTGCAAAAACAAACAAAAATGGGAAAAAAAACGAATGAACACTACTAAACTAAGCGGTGAAAATACGTCGAGTCAGGCAAGAAGCAAAATCTTACCACATGGCTGCAGAACTTCTTGGTTTCAGGATTGATGCCCATGACGGAGGTACCAGTGAAGACTAACTGAGGTTTCCATGGCAGAAGAACGAACTTCATTACCATGGTCCATCTTGTGGTTATCTCATAAGGCCCTGTCTAAAACAACCCAATTATTCAACCAGTCCTCAATCAAACTTGCATTCCCCAGGCACGCTCACAAGTTCTATGTATCGTTGTATTTGTGTCCACTTATATACAAACTTACAACAACAATGGAGTATGTATCCCGCTATATGGGGTCAACCATATGAATCATACATCAACATCGTGTTCATTTAATATAAATATAACATATCTTTCTTTATGTACATTCTTTTCCAGTCTTTTTAAAATCATTTCTCATCCTTTAATTTGTTTGTGTGACCCTCTTCTTCTTTCTTAAAGTTTTTTATATGTTTTTAACAGCTTTATTATTAGATACAAACGAATGCCCTGTTTTTCTTTCATTTCAGTTCGGCAGAATTTAGTCACGTTGTTATAGTAACCAACACCTATTTTCAGTTCATTTCAACAAATAATCACTTTCAGTTCAAAACAGTTTGCAGAATTTAGTCATGTCGTTACTATTAATCAGTAAACTTATTTTCATATCAGTTCAACAAATAATAAGTTCCCGAGAACATGACCTTAGCTTCACCAAATTTGAATATTAGCAAATGCAACTTAAGAGCATACCTTCTTGGCCCAATGCAAGTTAAAATCAGGCACGAACAGATACTTCAACGCGGCAATATTCGCGAGATATCCAGTAATCGTATCATGTCTCGTAATCGGGTCCCTGAACTGGACGCGCTCATCATACGCCGTCCGATCGATCCCTTTATCGTCAAACAGATGCGGAAGATCCTCGTACAAGAAATCCACCAGCTTCTCCACCTCATCGGAGGCGGCGGGCTTCGGAGGGCTCTCCTCGGCAACGCTCATCCTAAGTGCCCATTTCGCCCGGTGTTGTTTACTGTACGGAAGGGGAGAAATCGATGCGGGTTTGAAGGTGCTTTTCTGATGACAGAATATGGAGCTCCGGCGAGGGAGTGCCGAGAAAACATGGTGGCAAATTTGGACTGTGGCCATGATTAAGGGTTTAGAACGGTAGTTGGGTTCTTTTTCCGAATTTTGGTACCTCGAAGTGATGATATTCGGGTCGGGGCACACAGTGTGAGTGAGGCAGCATTTGTAGCCATAGAAATGACTGGTTGATATTAGACGATGTTTCAGAAAGACGGTGATCGTATTTTTAGTGAATTGCTACAGGGTGTGCTACGCCCCTTACATACCTACTCCCTCCGTTCCATTTGAAATTGCTGATTTTATTTTGGCACAATATTTAAGAAAAACTGAGTTGGTACTTTATTAATGAGGGTATAGATGGTATTTCGATGGGGACTTCAGCCAAAAGAAAAAACAAAAAGCAACATCATCGGCTAAAAGAGGGTTTATGCTCGAACGGGGTCTCCACCGGATATGGGCCTTGCTGCTCGAACTCTGCCCGCCGGCACCACCATGGAGGACGTCGACCGCCGGCGCCACCACGGTCAAAAAAATGGATGTCGAAGTCTCCGCCTGATGTGCGGATTCAGTCCGGCGGAGCCCCTGCAATTTGAGGGACATCACTTCACCGGAGTGTCGAAAAAATCAGTACCCAAAATTTTTGCAGAGACGGAAGTACTACCCAGAAGTTTTGCAAAGATGGGAGGCAGTACCCAAA
>JAULKK010000001.1:5286039-5298358 GCA_032355705.1 Rubia peregrina | reverse complement strand
GACATTTTTCATGATTGGTCGACCATTAGTCGGTCTAACAAGAGACTTTCTCTACTTAGTATAGTTCTTATTTTGATTTTATCTTACTTTATTATTATTATTAGAATATATTTAATTTTCTAAAATTAAGATTATACATTAGAAAATTTTAATTATTTATATTTTTATGAGATAATAATTAATTCACTATAACTTATTTGGTGGTATTATACCATACCGTACTGATACCAACCAAATTTTGTGTATAGCGATGTGTTGGTATGCCAAGGACTTGGTACAGTATTGGTTTTAAAATAATAGTATAACGACATTGTTGGTATGGTACGTGGTATTAGTAAAAAGTGATGGTAACCGTACCGAATCCACCCCTACTTTTTACTACTGCAAGGCGATCACTGCTCCCCCTCAGTAGCCCATACCAGCCGACACCACAGCCATCATATGGGAGTTGAGTCACGGTAGCCCAGCACCAGGAACCATAGGCCGGATCATACTCGGTGAGCACAAGGGAGCCTCGACTAGCGAGAACTCCCCACACTGCCTCTGCTGAGCTTCGATCCTGGATATCTCCAAAGATAACTCATATCCCAACCATTGGGGTACACCCGCGGGTGTTAACTTTTTACTACTAGATTTGATGATTCATTTCCAATACTTGATGTTTCAATCACATATTGTGATATCTTTTAATGAAAACCTTTTCAAAAAATTCTTGTGTTTTAAAGTTAAGTATTGATATTTTAATGTCAAATGTAATGTTTATTTGTTATATTTTTTACATTCAATACATTTTGACACTAGTCAGTGATATTTTATCATCTTAATATTTAATTTTAAGAAATTCTCAAGGCGACCTATCTATAAATGTAAGGGCATACCACTGTATTTTTAACCTTAAATTGTGTAATTTTTTTATAAAATTAAAATATTATATTTTAAAAGTTAAAGCAAATAATAATGTGCATTTGAATGTAAAAATATATAATATAAAAATATATTTTTAAATTTAGTATATAATTTAATAAATGCAGTGTATAAATTTAAAAATACAGTGGATTGTCCATAAGGTTATGGACAAATCGCCTGTTAGGAGAATCACTCTTTATTTTTTTTATTTACACCACTCTCTCCATCCACAAAAAACAACAATTTTTGTTTGCTCCAACTAAAATGACGTACTTTGAAAACTACCCAAAGTGACAAAAAACATGTAGTTAAATTTCTACAATGTCCCTTTAACTCTAACTTTTAGACCGGGCCTACTGCATTCCCATATTATTTCTACTTTCCACAATTATTCATTATTACATTAGTTCTCCTAAAAAATTGGTCTAAAACCAAACATATCATTTTATCTGGGACGGATGGAGTATTATATTGATTGATATATTAGTTTTTCAGCATAACATTTTAAAAATTAAGACTGATTTTTTAATATTAGATTTTTATTTAGAATATCATTCATGTTTTAATAGTGAATTGATTTTTCAAATTTTAATATCAATATTTTATTTTTTTTCGATATCAGTTTTACATTTAAATGCATACTTAGGTGTTTTAAATTATATGTGATTTTATTTTATATTTACCTATTAAAATTTCATGTTTAATATTTTTGTTTTATGTTTAAGCATTATTATTTGATGTTTGTTTTAGTTTTTTTGTGTAACTATTTCAGTCTTATGTATATAGTGTTTTATTTGCGGTTTTACTCTTTTAATTTAATATTTTAATTTGATATTTAACTGTTCACATAGTTTTATTTTAAATCGACTAATTGTTAGATTGAGTCATTTTTATAATTTATGAACAATGAGTCCTCCTGGGAAGATGATGAGACAATCACACAACAATTCCAAATTTTAAAGCTTGAGGACAAGTGTTGAATTAAGGGAAAGGATTTTTCATAGACCCAGGGTATTTACCATTTGGGTTAGTGAAGTTAGTCGAGCTACTGCAAAACAAATTGAAGAACGGAGATGGGAAAGTTAAATGCAAACAAGAGTTGAGCCAATAAACCGCTACCGAGAAGAAGAGATTGAGGTTGAAGACGGTTATTCGGTTAGTCATTTTGGGGTTTTAAATTGAAATAATTGAGGAAGAAGAATCATTTTAAAAGTAGTTCATGATCTTGTACTCCTTTAGCAGTTCTTTCTGATTTCTTTTCTCATCTCACATTCATGTTCTCAGCTTCAATTGCTGTACAATTTACTCATTAATCCATATTCTTATTCTTCAGTTGCTACACCATGTTCATCTAAGTCAAGATTGTATCGAACGTTTGACTAAACCACTCGAGAACGAGCCCAAGTAGTTTTAAAACAAAATGTTATGATAAGGATTTATGGAAAATAAAGGAGAAACAAGGGGGGAAGTGCAATAATCAGAAGGAGGGGAAATCTGTTACGAGCAAAAACAAGAGCATGTTTGTGTGTGGAAAATCAGTTAGGATTCTGTTAGCAGGGAATGAAGGGACTTAAATAGGAGATAGTTGGGCAGATTAGGCATGATGATTTTTTTAATGTAAATCCATAGCTTTCAATTTGGAAATATTTCTCCCCAAAACTGTTGTTCTTTCTCACCGTTCACTGTATTTTCTCAGCTTCAAGCTGCAATATCAGTCCATTTATTTTTCTTTTAATTTCATCCTGATCCCATGGTTAATTACAAGTGGTATCAGAGCCAATCAATCCTTAGCAATGGCTGAAAACACTCGTTTAAAAACAATGGAGAGCCATTTGAAGGATATGGAGGTGAAGGTTCTAGAGATTTCTCAGGAACTCAGAGATCAATCAATGGAAATGAAGAAGAGTACGGTTGAGCTGAAGGAACATATGAAGTCCTCATTCAAACTACTACTGAAAGAGGAATTTTCCAAGCAACAAGCTGACTACAACAAGTAACAGGCTGAAATCCACAATCAGATGATGGTAATGGTGCAGAGCTTGCAACTGGACAAAGGAAAAAAGGTCAACACCGAGCATGGAGAAAGTTCACAGCAATTATCACATTTGAAACTTCATTCTCACAGACCTCAGGTTGAGGTAACTCCCGATACATCTGAGGCTAAGTTTAGAATGAATTGACCTATTCTGATAAGTCCTAGAGTCATGAAATCTGATCAATCTGTGAATGAGAATCGGAGAACTGTTGTGGGAAAACACTATGGTAATATGCAGCATAGGATAGAACTGGCCTCATTCTATGGGGATAAACCGTTATAATGGCTTAGGAAATGTGAGAAATTCTTCAATTTCTTCCAAGTCATGGATCTGGTTAGAGTTGAGGTAGTTGAACTGTATTTAGAGGGGAAGACTGAGATATGGTATCATGCTGAAAAGAATTATAGAAATTTTGCTTGTTGGAAAGAGTTTTATGATGTTGTGTTGCAGAGATTCTCTGAGGTTGGGGGTAAAAATGTGATAGAGGAATTTAATAAACTTTATCAAAAGACTACAGTTGAGAAATATCAAGAGCAATTTGATGAGCTCAAGGCTCTTGTATTTTACAGGATTCCCAGGCTTGCTGAAGAGTATGTTGTTGCTAGTTTCATTAGTGGCTTAAAGGATAAACTTAAGCCAGTGGCGAGAATGTTTAAGCCTATGAGTTTGCATGAAGCCGTGGAAGTTGCAATTATTCAAGAACTGAACTTAGATGCAATGGAAAAAAAAAGGTTAGGGGAGCAAATTCTGGGATTGTGAATCATTCTTTAATCAGGTCTGATAGGAGCTCTTGGAAAAGTGGGGGCAATGAGAGAAAAGTAGGATCGGGGTCTGAGAGCTTCAAGAGGATTACACCTCAGGAACAATAATTTAGGAGGGAAAATCACCTTTGCTACAGGTGTGGAGAGAAGTTTGGTCCTAAACATGTCTAAATTTAAGCAGATTCCCTTCATTTCAAGTTCTGAATCTGATGAGCCTAGTGACATTTGGGTGGCAGAGTCTACTTGGAGAAGTTAAACAGCCAGAAGAACCTGAGCATCTGAGTTTAAACACACTGGGAAGGGAAGACCAAGCCAACACAATCACCTTGTTTAGATATTTTGGAAATTTGAGAGTGAAAATGCTACTTGACATAGGTAGTACTGACAGTTTTGTTGATCCTAGAGTGGTCATAATGGTTGGGCTAAGGGTTATGGAAACTAGACCTTTTACTGTGACAATTGTTGATGGTAGTCAAGTCTTTGGAAATACTTGTTGTCCTGGAGCTAAATGGAGAGTGCAGGACCTTTACTTCACTTTCAGATTAAAGGTTTTGGAACCGGGGAAGTTGGACATGATACTGGGAGTGTACTGGATGAAACACTTGAGTCCTGTCTCTAACCATTTCAATACTAATGATGTGGTGACCAGTAGTTTGGGAACAAAATGGATGTTGCATGGAAATTCCACAGACACTTATTTGCAGCTGGAAAGGGGACAAGATGCAAGAGAGATCATTAATTACAGAAAGAGGAAAATGATGTACTCATTGCTAGGGCTAGATCAGGAATAGCAAAATCAGTATGAAGCTGATTAGTATGTAGCTGAAGGTGAAGGTTAAGGAGATACAGTTGATGCAACCAGGAAGAGTGCCAAACTAACAACTGAAACTGAAGTGCCAAAGGAGATACATCGAGTCATTTCTAAATTCTCAGAAGTCTTTGCAGTTTCAACTTTTTTACCTCCTAAAAGAAAAGTAGATCATCAAATTGTTTTAAAACCAGATTCGCAGCCATTTAAGATCAAATCTTACAGGTATGCCCATGCTCACAAGGAGGATATTGAGAAGCAAGTTAAAGAGTTGATCAAGAATAAGGTGGTGCAAGAAAGCAATCGTCTATAAGCCTCACCTGTTTTGCCGGTTAAGAAGAAAGATAACGGTTGGAGATTATGTATAGATTATAGAAAATTAAATGATTTTACAGTTAAAGATAGGTTCCCCATCCCTATTATTGATGAGTTGTAAGATGAACTCCATGGAGCTTCCTTTTTCTCTAAATTGGACCTTAGATCTGGCTATCATCATATAAGAGTAAAAGAGGAAGACATGTCCAAAACTGCATTCCAAACTCATCATGGCCACTTTGAGTTTCTTGTAATGCCTTTTGGCCTCACCAATTCTCCAGCAACATTCCAGACACTAAAGAACCAAGTGTTTCAAGATTTTCTGAGAAAATTTTTCTTAGTATTTTTGACTTTTGGTTTACAGGAAAACAATAGAAGATCATATTAGCCATTTAAGGAAGGTACTGAGTTTAATGAAATCTCATCAATTGTTTGTCCAAGTGGGTTTTTTCTCAGAGAAGGGTTGAGTACTTGGGGCATATAATATCTAAACATGGGATTAAAGTGGATGGGGGAAAAGATTAGTAGTATTGTGAATTGGCCAATACATGCAAACATTAAGGATCTGGGAGGATTCCCTGGCTTGACAGGTTACTGTAGGAGGTTCATTCCCAATTATGGCATTATCTACAGACCTATGCATGATTTCTTAAAAATGGACTCATTCAAGTGGAATTTTGCAGCTCAGGAAGCCTTTGACACTCTGAAGAAATTGAAGACTTCTGATCCAATTCTCATAATGCCATATTTTGATAAACCTTTTGTCATTGAGACTGATGCTAGTGACAATGGAATGGGAGTTATTCTTATGCAAGAAAGCAGGCTCATTTATTTTATTAGCAAAACCTTCTGTGAGAGGAATAAGGCTTTGTCAATATATGAAAAAGAACTAATGACATTGGTGTTAGCAGTAGAAAAGTGGAGGCACTATCTGTAGGGCAGTAAATTCATTTTGAAAACTGACCATCAGAGTCTCAAATATTTGTTGAACCAAAAGATTCACAGTGCTATACAACATAAGTGGATTACCAAGCTGTTGGGATTAAACTTTGAAATTGAATACAAGAGTGGTTCTACAAATAGTGCAGCAGATGCACTATCCCAAAGGCCATCAGACTATCAGACTTCAACTCAGACTACTATGGATGCTGAAGAAGATTACACATAAAAAGTGGTTTGGGATTCTTATGATAATGATGAATATGAGCTTTCTGATTTGCCCTTAATCTTCAATGATCAATCTTCACAAAACCAAACTTCAGAAAACAATCCACTAATGACCACTCCTAACTTACAGGATCAAAAATTACTTCCAATTTCTTATAAATGAGGGAACTTGCTAAAATCAACTACAGAATGGGAAGAGTTTAGTCCACATCTGTAGTACCACTTTGGATCCAGCAACTTGAGGCAGTTATGAAGGAGATAATCAGGTTCAACAAATCATTACTAGTTTGGCTCTCAGGTATGATCAGGGTGAATTTGAGTTCAATTAGTAAAGGGAATATTGGAAAAAATGGAGGGGTGGATAATATGTTGGAACATCAGGAGATATCAGGAGTACTATAATCTCATCAATGAACTCTTCTCCTGTGGGAGGCCATTCAGGTCAGAATGCCACTTATAATAGATTAATTGCAATATTCTTTTGGCCTAATGTTAAATTTAAAGTATTGGAGTTTGTCAACTCTTGTGAGATTTTTCAAAGAAACAAACATGAGCATTGTCATCCCCCTGGTCTATTACAACCCTTACCAGTACCAGTTCAACCCTGGAAACAATTAACTTTGGATTTTTTGGAGAAATTACCAATATCACTGGGATTTGGTATTGTTCCAGTAGTGGTTGATAGGATGACAAAATACAGTCACTTTATAGCTTTGTCACATCCATTTACTGCTTATGAAGTTGTTACAGTCTTCATGGATAAGATCTACAGGCTCCATGGCATGCCAGAAACAATCACAAGTGACAGAGACAAGATCTTCACCAGCCATTTGTGGAAAGATTTGTTTGAAAAATTGGGAGAGAAGCTGCATTTTAGTACAACATATCACCCAGAAACTGATGGACAAACCGCGAGGGTAAACCAAGTTTTAGAGGCGTATCTTAGATGTTACTGTGAAGAATAACCTGATACTTGGAAACTATGGTAAGGGATGGCAGAGCGATGGTACAACACAACCTATCATACCAACCTTAAAATGTCACCTTTTGAAGCCTTATATGGTGAAAAACCAACTGATTTACCATTTGGAATTGCTTCTAATTCAGTCATTCCAGCTGCTCAATACCTTGTCCAAAATATAATTGAAGTTCAAAACAAGCTGCAGGAGCATCTTAAGCAAGCTCATGAAAAAATTGAAGTTTTATGCTGATTATAGAAGGACTGGGAGAGTTTTTGAAATGGGAGATTGGGTTTATCTCAAAGTACACAAACACATGCAGATTTCCTTACAAGGTAAGTTGGCAACTAAATTATCTGGCTCCTATCAGATCTTGAAGAAGATTGGTGAAGTGGCATACAAACTAAAACTTCCAGTCCAGAGTAAAGTGCACCCTGGAACTTTCTTTGCTTAAGAAACGTATTGGTGATCCACCCTCGACAAGTACTATATTCATGAGTTCGATGATAGTGAAGTTACTCCTTTATAGCCACAAAAGATTCTCCAAAGAAGGATCATAGACAGGGATCAGGCACATGTGACACAATGGCTGATGGAATGGCGAAACATACCAACAGATAAACTCTTGGGAGGATTCAAGTTTTATTTCTAGACAATTTCCATCTTTTCAATCTTGAGGACAAGCTTAATTACAGTGGGAGGTAGTGTTATGATAAGGGCTTATGGAAAATAAAGGAGAAACAAGGGGGGCAAAGTGCAATAATCAGAAGGAGAAAAAAATATGTTACAAGCAAAAACAAGAGCAGGTCTGTGTGTGGAGTTGTGTTTAAAATCAGTTAGGATTATGTTAGCAGGGAATAGAGAAACTTAAATAGGAGATTGTTGGGTAGATTAGGCATGGCAATTTTTTTTTATGTAATCCATAGCTTTCAGCTTAGAAATCTTCCTCCCAAAACTGCCGTTCTTCTGTATCTTTCTCTGTATTTTCTCAGCTTCAAACCGCAATATCAGTTGGTTTATTTTCTTTTAATTTCATCCCGATCCCTTGGTTCATTACACAAAACTCACGCACACAATCCTTTTGTCATGAGCTAATGACTGTACGGATTGATAGTGAAAATAGAAGTTACGTTGGAGCTCATCAGATTTATTTGTTGGTTGTGATTCCTTTAAAGCAGTTATCAATTCCTTTGTATAAATAACTCCCTCTTAGGTTGTAGAAATGATCTGTTTTGCTATGGTGTAGATTGGAGATCACAATTCTGACTCTCATCCCTTATTCTCTCTGACTTCTCATCTATTTCTCTAGTTCAATAAATGTAAATTACTCTTTTACTTTTTTAAAATTCTTTGGTTCGTAACAATTGCTATCTGAGTTGGCGTTCCTCGGCGTGATTGTGTAGGTGAATTGCGGTTGTCGAATTTATTGGCAATGGCAGAAAACAGGTGGAACGAATTGGTGTCGAATCTGTTGAAGGATATTGACAACAGGTTGACCGAATTTACTCAAGAAAGGAGGATTCAAAATCTGAGAGATTTTGTAAACCCAGATCATTATTGTTCTTCTTCTCATCTCGGTTTCTTATGATTTTCTCATCTAAACTCTGGAGTTCTAAACTCCCAAATCTGTGAATTTACATGTCAATTTTTCTTGATTCTTTGAATTGTGACACCTTTTTTTTGTAAAAAATCACACAAACTTGATTGAAACTAATCCAGGCCCAATCCAACTGAATCAGCAACAGACTGGCCCAAAAGGAAAAGCAGTAAAGGAAACGTTTGAAGCCCAAACAGGAAGCAACAAAATTTTGTATCTGGGAGGCCGGAGAACAGATCGATAATTTGACGCATCTTTACACAGCGGAGAAGGCAAGGGTTCCAATAAGCGATGGCAAAATCATCGGCGCTGGTGGAATTCATACTCAACCCCACCAAGAACTGGTTCGCCGCAGTGCACAAGAAAACCGTCTCCGGCCGCCT
The DNA here is from genome assembly GCA_032355705.1 of Rubia peregrina. Classification (NCBI taxonomy): domain Eukaryota; kingdom Viridiplantae; phylum Streptophyta; class Magnoliopsida; order Gentianales; family Rubiaceae; genus Rubia; species Rubia peregrina. The sequence continues at coordinate 5,289,426 of JAULKK010000001.1, read as the reverse complement.
TGTAAATTACGGTTCGTTTTTTAATTATTTATGTATCTGTGATTGAATTCCTGTCTATTGTTTTTGAGATTTGATTGACGTTGAATGTGATTAGGCTTGCGGTTTGAGGATCTGTATGACCCGATGGAAGACGTGGACATCAAAGAAGCCCTGAAGCGCCTCCCCCCGGAGATCGTTGACGCTCGCAATCAGCGTATTTTGCGCGCCATGGATCTCTCCATGAAGCATCAGTATCTCTCCCCTGAACTCCAGGTCTGCTTGCACTCTCTTTTTTGTTTTAATTGTTGTAAAAATCGGGTGTGAAATCGAAATTTGGGGTAATTTAACGGTGTAAATGATTTTAAAATTATTATTTCGCTGCAGGCGCAGCAAACTCCCTTTAGGAGCTACCTCAAGGATATGCTGGCTCTGGTTAGTATTCATTTCATTTTAATTTTTTTCAATCAGGTGCTTGTGAATTTTTTAGCTGAAAAGAAAGGATTCAGAATGTTATTTCACGGTAAAAGATGGTGGAAATGGTTGCAAAATTTTGTTCTTGGATTATCTACCTGACTCTGGTTGTTGACCCATGTTATGGAACTTCTATATAACATACTTTTATGCGTGCGTATGGTTGTGTTTATTGGTAGTTCGGTTGGTAAATTGATAAAGAAGAAAGGGAGAGGATGATCCTTTATCTGTGGTTAGAAAAGAAATGCGGGGAAGTATGAACAGTCAGTTTGTTTCACTCGAAATATAAAGCTTATCAAGGCCTAGATTGAATGTTGCATCACTTTGTCTAACCAAGGCAAACACACTCCTGCTTTACTGAAGTTAGATTAGTGAATATCATTTTCATATCTCAATCATGTTCATCACCGTGTCTCACCTGATATGTGTGTGTGTGTGGAAGAAAAGGGAAGCTACGGAATGAGTGTTAATATGATTTAAGAGAGTTTGTGGTTGTATGTTGAATTCAATGTTATCCAAAAAAAGAGAGTTACTCTTCTGTCAAATGTGATGCCTCTCTAATCTGTACAAATGTTAAAGTATGCAAACCTTTTTTCTATGTATCAATGATAAACAATCTAATTTATCTATATGCTGCATTCCTCTTGTTATTTTCCTCATTTTCTCAGTCAACCGTATATGTGGTTCGATGTCATGAAAGAGTTGGCAATACCTGTGATCACTCGGACATTATATATTATATTCTGGTTTAGTGAATTCATTTAGGACAAACTTGATTAATATGCGTCATTAAGGAAGAGCAATTTATGATCTTTTTAATCAAGAAAGATACTGAGGTGTCACTCTGACATTTTATATTGGATGGTTTATACTGAATCAATACTCTCTTTTTTTTCCATGGACGAGTTTGATTTAATGTAGCGGTTTAAGATACTGAGCTGGGAATCCTAGTGACTTTTCTGTACTGAACTTTAGTAATGCGAATTCACTTTGGACAAATTTGATTATAATGCATCAGTAAGGAAATGCAATTTATTCAAGAAAGATACTGAGGTGGCACTTTGATTTTTTATATTGAATGGTTCATACTGAATCAACACCATGATTTTTCCTTTGACGAGTTTGGTTTAATATATCAGTGATATTTTCTAGGCAAGACGTTGACCTCAATAAAGTTCAGTACAGAAAAGTCACTAGCCTATAGGGGTTTTGTTCATGTTGTAGTAACAGAATCACAAGTTCCAAGTTTTTGGTTGATGTGACCTTTGTTGAAAATTTGATGGGCTTTTTTAATTTTTTGAACGTTTTTGCTTCGATGCAGTTGACACACACCAATGTTTAGGCAAGTTTTCTTTTTTGATCTTACTAATTTGAGATTTTGTTTTGGCAGGTGAAACGGGAGAGAGCAGAACGAGAAGCGTTTGGAGCTTTACCGCTGTATCAGCGAACACTTCCATAAGCTCATATTTCCTCCAACGTCACAACTTAGTGGTTTTGAAATTCTTTGTGATGAATAATAACTAAAGCTTTCTGTAAGGAAGATTTTCCCAGGCAACTATTGAGATACTTGAATGTGTTTCTCTTTCTACAGCACAATATTCTTGAGCATGCAGGATGGCATCTATGTTTTTCCCCCCCTTCTGATTAGGTTATTGTTTATTCGACTTTTATCAAAAATTTTGGTGCCCAAAAGAGCTAGATTAAGTTAATGAGTTCATCTATTTTGTTTATAACTCGGGTTCTGGTCAGTTACACAAACTGTAACATTAGTAATTGGAAGTACTCCGTATCTTATCAGGCGCCTTGTCCTCTTTTTTTCTCTTTTTTATTAAGAAAAATGCATGTATAATTATATATAATTCACATAAGTGCAAATATAATATTTTATAATTGAAAGTGCAAATATAACCTTTCATAGTAAGTGCAATTGCAAATGTATTAATTCTGGCAGATTTAGGCTGAAATTTAGTGAAAAAGAACATGAGTCCGTCTCTTGAAAGACGGTATTTTCATAAGTTATGGAAATATCATGGTTTAAACTGTAAATTTGAAGAAATCAAAATAATTTTTTTGGGTTGTATTAATCGGGTCATAAACCCACCACTCATAAATGTTGCATAATAAAATTTTAATATTACAAATAAAACCTTTTATCTTTCTATAATTACAATTCAACCCCATTTTTTCATATGTATGTGGAAAGACGGTATTTCCCAAGACTTTGCCAAAGGACATTGTATCCCTTTGAAAATATTTAGAAATAAAATAAAATAATGAAGCTACTATTATATCCCTAATAATATATTTTAAAAAATACATGTTGATTTTTGTTTCAACAAAAATCCCATTTCTTAGGGTCACGTGAGATCGCTTCTTCTCTGTTCTTCGGTGAGTAGAGAAGATGCAGCTTATGAGAGCCAGTACCAACTGACGCCGCTTCTTCTCATCTCCCATCTCCGTCCAACTTCTTCCTTTCTTCACTATCTCCAATCTCCGTCTAGAGCTTTATTGGCATATGAAAAAGACTTAAGTAAGCGGCTGGACGAGAACGGGGGAACGGAGCTGGGGCCTCCAGTTTACGAGGTTCTCCGGTGGGGATGGATGTTCGACGGCGATACTTAGATCGTACGGAGGCAGAGCGATTGAGGTTAGGTTTTCTCGGGGGGGTTTTCCCGTTGATTCGGTCGGAGGAATTGAAGGAGGGCGGGTAATGGTCGGGGGAAGGAGACGAAGAACGGAGATAGCGTGTGGTGTGGCGACGCAGCGTTGGAGCGGCGAAGGTGGTTTTAGAAAATACGTTATACGGAGAATCGAACTCACATGTTGATATTAGTATATACTATATACTAAATAAAATCTATGATCAAACATGTCTTGAGAAAGTTGACGAGAAAATGTGCCGAGTCGACTGGACCGGGGGAGTATATATTTTTGAGA
>JAULKK010000001.1:5271344-5284488 GCA_032355705.1 Rubia peregrina | reverse complement strand
AGATGAAGCGCAGCCTTGGCTCCTAGGGTTTGGCTGAGGGGGTTTATCGTTTTTGCTGTTGGACTCTCAATGGGCTAGAGTCTCCTTGGGCTTGAATAAAATTTGAATGGAACTTTGTCCAGATTCTAAGTGCTTGCGTGGAAGGTTATGTTGCTTAAATTGGTAGCAATGTAAAAAAAATGTGTTGTCACTTGTTTTATAATAAAAAAATGTTGATAAAAGTGCATTTTAAACCCTATGTTTTGGTCGAAAGTGGTGAAATGACCTTGTAATATCTGAAAGTGCAAAAATAACTCTGGATTTCGTTGACTGAAATGTCAATAGCCAAATTGGGCTAAAATAGGTGAAATAACTATTATACCACTGAGTTAAAAAAATTAAAAAATCAGAAAATACCCTTTCCCCTTCCCATCTTCATCTCCGTCCCTTCTTCATCTCTTTCCACCACCACCGTGTCGACCACCACTACCGTTCACATCGCTTTGCCTAACCCACCACCACCATCGCTCATTTATTTCCCCATCATGCCCTCATCTCTTTACGTTAATTGGCCAGGCCGATCTGTTCTTCGAGTTTGATGGGTTCTAGAACAATGGCGATGAGGATTTGAGTGGATCTATTTTTCGAGTTTGATATGTTTTTCGAGGGGATTTGAGTGAAAGACGACGGGGGTTCTTCGAGTTCGATATGTTTTTCTAGGAGATTTGAGTGGACGGCGAAGGGGGTTCTTCAAATTTGATCTAATTTTTGAGGGGATTTGAGTGGACGGCGAGGGGGATTTGAGTGGACGACAACAGTAGTAGCGACGATGTAGCATATGGAGTCGAGAGAGAGGCAGATTTAGGGTTTTAGCTAGCAGCAGCGGATTTGGGCGACGATGAGGCTAGGGTGGAGTGCGGTGGGAAGAGCCGACGGAGGCAGGGGAGAGGCAGATCTAGGGTTTTAGCCAGCGTGGCTAGGGTAGAGCGTGACGGGGAGAGGTGGTGGCGGGGCACTAAACTGGGTGGAGCGCAGCGAGGATTGGCGGAAGATCTGGGCAAGGTTAGTGGCGGTGAAGCTGGTGGTGTGGCGGCAGAGCTGCTGGTGGTAGGTTTGAAGAAGAAGAAGAAGAAGAATCTCAGGAGTATCTTTGTCATTACATTTTTGTTTTAAGAATAGGAGTATTTTTGTCTTTTCATATATGGTCAACGCCTGAATTTTTTGGTCAATGCCAGAATAGTGCAATTTGGTATAATTGCACAAATTTTTAAAAACTTAAGGTTAATTTTGCATTTTCAAATTTTACAGGGTTATATCTGCCTTTCTCAATAGGTTTTTTTTGCACTTCTCCCAATTTTTTTTTTGAAAAGAACAATACCAAAAATAATTTGAGATTGAAAAATCAGAATTTAGAAGAAAAAAATTAATTTTGGAAATCTAAATTGAAAGTGTGATAAATCACTGTTTTTGAAACAAAATTCATCTAACCCATAGTGCAATGTTCAATACGGGTATTAGTTTCCTAAGGTGCCACAGGACCTACGGTTATTGTGAACTCCAAGTAGTGGAGGTGGAATTCGAATTATGCTCAAAAATATTTAGAACGTAGTATAGAGGAAAAAGTATAAGTTCGTAAGTTGTGTGTTTCGAACAGCTTCCCGGATGACCTTTTATAAGCGCTCAACACAAAAAACCAAAGCAAACAAATCTAGAACGTGGAAGCAGTTCCGCTTGGACTGAGTAAATATTGGCAACAACATGGACTGAGTAAATACACAACAATTTGGACTCAGTAAAAATGGAACATTGTGACTCTCAGTTAAAATTATTTCCTTAGGGTTAAAAATCATTTCACCAAGTTAAAACCGGAGTTCAAAGGTAGAGATGGAGTTTAAGGCCAAATAAAAAAAACGTTTGATTATTTGAAAAGTTTCATAATGCTAGACTCTCAAACTAATCGTGACTAGAAATATTAATATAATCACAAAACCCAACCCGGCTCGAATTCGCCTCGCATCATCATGTTCGGACTGGTAATCGGCAGCGGCAGTGCACATGAGGGGTTTATTCCTTCTTACTCATTCAAAGTAGTAGTGAAATAATTCCCTATATAAACCAGAATCCCTCCCTCTAATCTTCCTATGTGGGACATGAGTAAAACGAAAAGGCAAGTTTTATTCTTCAAATTTGATTTTGGGCTGAAAAGTCATTTTGAACTACTAATATTCCCTCACTATTCACTAATGCAAAAGGGCAAAAGGGTAATTTTTCCAAACATGCGAAAGTTTGATACTTAAGCATCATAATCTTGTGATTGAACTAACGTGTTGTGAATTTAGATGATTGTCTTGTTTTTGGAGTGAGCATATCTAGAACTCCTAAATTGGCCGATCATTCCAAGAACAGTAGTCTCACTTCAATAAAACGAATTCCGTAATAATCAATCATTTACATCATTCGTTGTTTCCTTGGGAAAACTCATGAGTGCTTTTATAAAGTCAACCCTTAAAAGTTTTTCATAAATGAAGGTCATTCTTTTACACCCAAGTAGTTATTTTTATCAAGTCTCACTAGCCCACCAAATCAAGGCTATGAAAAGATTAAGAATGCTTAACGTTCATCCTCACACAGTTTTTCGGTGAATCCCGAATGCCCGTCTCAAAATAACACTATTTTGGATTCATTAAGAGCTTTAAGCTCAACCTCACAACGTACACATGTCAAAGGAATGTATAGGTATGTATGTTCATGAGTCTTTTCATAGCTTCAACTTCAAGTTGTTTGTGAAAAACAAGAGTAACAACCATAAATTCCTCAACTAGCAGGGTTTCAACCTGATTCCCCTCATTGAGTTTTGGACTATCTTTCTACTTAGTCCCTTATTAAATGTATCGGCTAAATTTCTTTCTGATCTTACGAATTATGACGCCAGTACTCCCGTTTTGATTATATTTTTCACACATTCATGCCTAATATGTTTATGCTTTTTCTTACAAGGGATATATATATATATAGAATTGGGATCATGTGAGAACACCTATCTTAGGTGAGAACACTCACTTATGTGAGAACAGATCATGACCATTGATATAAATCAATCAATGGCTGAGATGGGTGAAATTTTGCCTCATTAATTCCTAAATTCGCGGATCTGAACTCGGGTTATAAGAATTTGGATCCTACTAATTTCCTTCTCTGTCTCTCCCATCCAAACATAGTCGTCGAAACCCTCGGTTCCGCCCACCTCCTCTCCGGCACCTCCCTCTAGCAACCATCACAAGAGCTACCACCCACCTCCCTCCCGCCACCTCCCTCCTCCTTCTCTCCCTCCGGCCTGACCCCATTGTCACTCACCTTCTGATCTACCAGAACGTTGTCGTCATCGTCAAAGGATCCCGGCGTGGCATCTTCCTCACACTTCTTTCCCTTCGAACTCTTCGGCGCCGGAGCCCCGAGATTGGATTTGAACAGCTGTCGCGATAGGAGCTACTGATTATCAGCTGATTGACATCGACGATGATGAGTTTGTGTCTTTTATTTCAACACTGGCGAAAACCAAAGAAAATTGGAGGGGACAAAGAGAACTCGGCTTCGAGCAGAGGTTTCACAGAGGAGGTGAAACTCTTTCTTTCCTCATGTAGGTATGATATTGTTCTGCTAAGTCTTGATCCGGAAGTTAATTGGTACTTTGTTTTATTACATTGAAAACCTCTTGTTTTCTATTATGATTACTGTACAGATTCACATATTCAATATGAAATTGATATACAAGGAAATGGAAACTGACTCTCATTTGACTACTTGGGTACATACATCAGTTAGTAAGGATGAACGTGATTAAATGTAGAAGAAACTGATATGTTTTGGCTGTATTTAATTTTCAGATGACTTATTTGAGTACAACTTTGTGTACATGCTTAAATGTGATTGTGGATCAGTTATATTCAGAATAAACTACAATCTGCATATTTCACCTCTTACATTTACGTGTCTCTCCTCAACAATTACATTTAGTGATTGGATCAGTTACATACAGCTCCTTCCTCACATTTTATCCATTTCGATTTCATATTTCCAAGTCTTGGTTTGTTTCTCATGAATGATTTATGATAAATTCCTGTTAGGTTTGCATTCATCATCTAGCTTGAATCAAATGAGAAAAGGGATTCCATCCAGGTATAAGTTCATGGAGGCAAATCATGTAAGCAAATCAACCAATTTTTCCAGCGACATTCACAGCGCTCAGAGCTGTGGTCTTCGTCGAAAAAAGAAAAAGAAAAAGCTATGGCTTTCGCTTGTTTCTGGTTAATTTGCTGCTACTGCCATTTGTTTGTGTGACAAATTGGTTCACAGAAATGTCCAGCTTCTGCAGCTGGAACAAGGGGCTCAGATGGTGTAACTTGGTATACCTAAACTTGTTTTTAAGCACCAAAGAAACCAGTTTCCTTGGCAGCCTTGGGATATGAGGTCTGAGCTGGTTATCCTCTACATCAACAACCTGAAGGTTAGACAGGTTGTAAAGGCCAGGCATATCGCCCGATAGCGAATTACTAGAAAGCACTACAGCTCTGGCAATGCACTCAACCAAAATGGAACCTCACCCGAAAACCGATTGCTTGTAAGTGCTTCAATTATGCAGTAACGTTTCGTTTTCCTTCTTGTGTTAGCTTAGAGAAATGTGTGAGGATATTTGTTTTCCTGTGTTCCCTTTCATCATGCCATTGTTGTAAAGGTCGATCATTTAAAGTGTAAATCAACACCTAGAATGAGTAGTGTAGTTGTTGCCACAATTATTTTTCTGGAATAGGTTCTGATGTCACTGCATTTAATTTCACATACTTGTTTCGTTTGGTGGTTTTTGCATTTCTTGAAAGCTAAACATGTGGTCAACCCAATTTCTGTTTATGAATAAAGTTATTTATGCAAGAGAAGGTCCAAGAAGAATTATGGATAAGACGTTTGCAGATTTTCCTTGGCAGAAGTTGATGGGGTGGAGATTGAGCTCTCTGAGTTGGGTACCTATTTTTCATTGCTTTGTTCTAGCATCGTGCTGCATGCTTGGACGCATGCCTCTGTCTCGATCTATCCCTCAGCCGCTGCCTCAATCTCTAAGGTCCAGCAGTTGAACGCTTCCTCCCACTTCTCCAACACGCAGCGCTTCCCCAACGACGACACTGCGAATGCACAACTTGCCTTGCTCAGATCCTTGCAGCCTATGTTTCCAGGGGTCCCTGCAAGTATGCAAAGGCACAGAGCAATGCTTATGGCTGAAATGTACAACTTAGCCATCATGCAAACCATGTAGAATTATATATTGGCATATTGGGTATTGGCATTAGGTATTGGCATATTGGGTTATGTCGTTTTTAGCATTGGGCCGAAGTATATGTGGCCCATGATTCAAAAGGGAAAAATATAATAGTAGAAATTCATTATTTGGACCTTTCCCTTTCCATTTTTCTAAATATTAAACTCATTTTATAGCCTCAACAATGAGTCAACTAACAACAAATAATCAAACTTACACAAATATTTTAAAGCACTAAAAACATCATTTTTAAGCACCTACACCTTTAATTTAAAACACCTACACACATAACTTGAAGCACCTACGCTTTATGCTTAACAAAATGCAAACAAATAATCAAACTTGCACGAAATTCTTGAAGCACCAAAAATACAATTTTCAAGCACTCACACCTTTAACTTGAAGCACCTACAATCATAACTTGAAGCACCAACACTTCACGCTCAAAGCACTTATAAGAAATAATTAAACTTTCATGAAAATGTTGAAACACTAATTTCAAGCACCTACACCTTTAACTTAAAGCACCTAGACACCTAACTTGAAACACCTACGCTTTTATGTTTAACAAAATGTAAACAAATAATCAAACTTGCACGAAATTCTTGAAGCACCAAAAATACAATTTTCAAGCACCCACACCTTTAATTTGAAGCACCTACAAAGAATTGTAGAAGCACCTACGCTCTACGATAAATATGATTTAAACACAAAATTACATTTTACATTAAATACGATTTAAACGCTTTAGCTTTCATCAAACACTCAAAGCCCCAACAAATAGAAGTTGAAACACCTTCAACCCAACTTAGAAGAACCTACAAACAAGAGTAGAAGCACCTATAATTTACTCTCATTATAATTTAAACATAAACTTGCACGAAATTCTTAAAACACCAAAAATACCATTTTCAAGCACTTGTGCACATAACACCTTACCTTAAACAAACAAATAATCAAAGTTGCCCGAAATTCTCAAAGAACCAAAAATACCATTTTAAAGCACCCACACCATTAATTTAAAGAACCTACACGCAAAACTTGAAGCACCTTCTACCAAAAAAACCCTACAAATAAAAATTTGAAACACCAAAAATACCATTTTCAAGCACCTACACCTTTAATTTAAAGCACCCACACCTTTAACTAAAAGCACCTAAGCCCATAACTTGAAACACCTACGCTCAATAAAATTTTAAAAAATAAATAAACTTGCTCGAAATTCTCAAAGCACAAAAAAAACCATTTTCAAGCACCCACACCTTTAATTTAAAGCACCTACGCACATAACTTGAAGCACCTACGCTTTATGCTTAGTAAAATTTATACAAATTTTGCACAAAATTCTCAAAGCACCAAAAATACAATTTTCAAGCACCCACACCTATAACTTAAAGCACATACACACATAAATAGAAGCACCTAATTTCAATTAAAAAATTAAGAAAACTTGGCCGAAATTCTCAAAATACCAAGAATACCATTTTTAAGCACCCACATCTTTAATTTAAAGCACCTAAACCAATAACTTGAAGCACCTACGCTCAATAAATTTTTTAAAAATAAATAAACTTGCTCGAAAGCACCAAAAAAATAATTTTCAAACACCCACACGTTTAGCTTAAAACACATACACATAAATAGAAGCACCAAGAATACAATTTTCAAGCACCCACACCTTTAACTTAAAGCACCTAAACCCATAAATTGAAGCACCTAAAAAATATTTTTTAAAAAAACTTGGCCGAAATTCACAGAACACCAAGAATAAAATTTTGAAGCACCCACACCTTTAACTTAAAGCACCTAAACCCATAACTTGAAACATCTACGCTCAATAAAATTTGAAAAAAATAAATGCACTTGCATTCTCAAAGCACCAAAAAATCCATTTTGAAGCACCCACAACTTTAATTTAAAGCACATACGCACATAACTTGAAGCACCTACGCTTTATGCTGAATAAAATTTATACAAATTTTGCTCGAAATTCTCAAAAGACCAAAAATACAATTTTCAAGCAACCAAACCTTTAACTTAAATCACCTACATACGTAAATAGAAGCACCTACGCTCAATAAATTTTTTTTAAAAAAACTTGCCCGAAATTATAAAAGTACCAAGTTGTTCTCGATTTGTCGTAGCACACACAAATTATGAAAGAATCAATTGCATTATATGTTACATTTGAAGCACTTACAAGCAATGGTTGAACCACCTACAAGGTGTACTCTAAGCACCAAGTTGTTCTCGATTTCTTGTAGCACACACAAATTATTAAAGAAGAAATTTCATTATAATTTTATTAATTAAATGGGCTTAGGTACCCAAACTCCACTCTTTATAAAAGCCCACGTTTCTCATTTCACACACTTCATCTTCAACCTCTTCAAAAATACAATAAACATACACCAGACCCGTTTTTGCACATGGAGCTCTTCCCGGAACTTCCCGATGACATCAGGTTCCAATGTTTAGTGCACGTCCTGTACGATCATTTCCCGTCCGTTGAATCCGTTTGCAAGAGCTGGAAGGCTGAGATTCAAGCTCCGGGATTCATGACCCGCCGGAGAGATTTCGGGTTGACCCGGAATGTCATTGTAATGTCCCAAGCTGGGGCCGGCAAAACTCAGACCCGGAACAACGAGTCCAAGTTGGCAAAGGTTCGTTCCACCCCGTCTTACATGCTTACGGTTATCGAGCTGGAGTCGGGTCGCTGGACGGAGCTGCCGCCGGTGCTGGAGTTTGATGATGGGCTGCCAATGTTCAGTCAGATCTTCGGTGCCAGGATGAGCCTAGTAGTGATGGGCGGGTTGAACCCGGTGATTTGGGAGGTTCCTGACGGTGACCTGGTAGTGATGGGTGGGTTGAATCCGGTCACGTGTACTGTAATTTTTAGGATCCAAAAAGTGTTATGACCCGAAAATGCTCCAAATTAGACCCGCGAATTTTTCCTTTTTTCATTAAATCAGTGCCATTAGATATCAAGAATCAATGGCTAGGATCTGTTCTCACATAAGTATGTGTTCTCACATAAAAAGGTGTTCTCACCTGAACCCACCCCTATATATATATAACTCAATATACTTTAGTAAGTGAAAATATGACTCAAAGATAATTTTTAGTATAAAAACAACCTTAACTACTATATATGTGAAAATATAACCCTAAAGACTATATTATGGCATTGACTGACCATTTACAGTCATTGACCGACCAGAAATGACCAAAATACCCTTTCAGCCTAATACAAAATCTGAAAGACAAAAATGCCCTTTTCATGCCGTTGTTCTGCCACCACCACTGCTCCACCACCATCGTCGCCACTGCTTCGGCACCGCCGCTCTGCCTCACCTAAAACAACCACACCCACCTCGTCGTGCCTGAAAAACACCACACATGTCACCCACCTCACCATGTCTCCACCTTAGCGCTACCACCTATACTCACCCCCGCTATCACCATCTCCGCTCACCACCCAGCCCTCCCTTCTAAAACCCTAGCTCGTCACCCATCTCAACCCGCGCCGCCGTTTCAACAACAATAAGGCCAAAGAACATATTATCAACAACAATAAGATGTAGAAATAATATTACATATTATTGGCGGGCAAAGAGATAAGATTGCATATTATTAACGGCAGTGGGCAAAGCTCTCTCACGCTACGGCAACGACGGAGGATGGAAACCAACGGTTGAAGGTGCTGGATATGGATGGGTAGCGAGCGTCGATTGTGGTGCTGCGTGGATGGGTGATGGATGGTGGCGCTACGATGGTGGGCGATGGAAATGAGGATGAAGGAGAATCGATTAAGAAGGAGACGGAGTTGGTTAAGAAGAGGAGAGGAAAGCGGTGACGAATATAGAAGGAGGCAAAGAAGGAGGTGGTGAAGAATAAAGAAGAAGGTGGAGAAGGATGCGGTGAAGGAGCCGGAGAAGGAAACAAAATGGAGAAGGAAAATGGAGGCCCTGAAAATGAGACATTAAGGGTATAATAGTAATTTTAATATTTTCATTTTTATTAAAAAATCAGAGGGGTAAAATTGGCTTTTCACCCAAATCCGTTCTAAATCTGTCAGAAAGGGTAAATTTGCACATACACTACTATCTAGGGTTATATTTGCACTTTCAATTATCAAAAATTATATTTGCACTTATATGAATTATGTATGGTTATATATGCATTTTTCTCTTGTTATTATTATTGTAAGTTTGCTTTTGGGCAACGCTTAAGGTTGCATGAGAAACACATAAAAATGAAACATGTGGGGGTGGGTTTCCCCCACGATGGACATCAGCCAGTAATGACTTAAGTCACTCTGCTTGTTGCCCATAAAAGTATAGAGCTATAAACCCAGACTCCATAGTAGACTGAGTTATACAAGTGTGTTTAGAAGACTTCCACAAGATAACAGCCCCTCTAAGGTAAAATATAACCACTTGTGGAACTTATTTCATTATGGTTGCTTACCCAGTTCACATCACAATGCCCTTCCAAAAAAATGTTGGATATCATACAAGATGCAGTCCTAAGCTCATTGTTCCACTTAGGTACTTTAGTAAGCACCTAAGGGCAACCCAATGCTTTCCACTAGCACTTTGAGTGTACCTGCTAACTCTACTTACTGTGTACACAATATCCGGTGTAGTTCATTAGAAATATTAAACTACTAATTATTTTAGCATACTCCTTTTGGAACACACTTTTTCCTTTATTTTTCTTTAAATGAATAGTAGAGTCATAAGAAGTTCTAACAGACACTACAACAAAAATTATAGATTTTCTTATCATATTTTCAACAAAGTGAGATTGTGATAGAATGAAATCATTATCGTTCTTAGTAAATTTTACCACTAAAATTACAACAACCTCCACCAAATCCTTCATTTCAAAATTAGAGGACATGAATAATTTAGTTTCATTAACAGCATCGATGTGTGTTCCAAACAATATCATGCCATCTACACAAAGACAAATAGTCACACATTCTAACTCAAATAGTTTTAAATACACGTGCATCAGATACATTCACTATAAAACCAAAACTAAGAATCACTTTATGAAACTTTTCATACCATTATTTTGGTGCTTTTTTAAAAACCATGCAGTGACTTCATAAGCTTACACACCTTATGTATGTGGCTTGTTATGGTATACCCAGTGGGTTGTATCATATATATTTCTTATTCTAAATCACCATTCAAGAAAGTTGTCTTACCATCCATTTGATGTACTAACATTTTACGAATAGAGGCTAGAGCGAAAAGTGCACAAATTGTGTCAATTTTTGTTACATGCAAGTAAGTATAAAATAAGTCTACACCAAAATTTTGGGTAAACCCTTTAATTACATTTCTTCCCTTAAATCATTCTATTGAACCATCAATTCTAGTTTTCTTTTAAAAAAAATCATTTACAACATATAAGTTGGATCCTTTATGCAATCTACCAAGTACCATGTACGATTAGTCATTATTGATTCAAGTTCAAATTCATTTACAACATATAAATTTGGGGATTGATTTGTGTATTTTTGGAGGGCATTTTCTGTGAGTCTTGGATTGAATGTGGTAGTAAATGGACTGGGATTGGAATTTTAAAAGTTAACGTTGACAAATTGATGCGGTGAAGGAGTAAAGGGTTGAAGTTAATGTAGCAAAATGAGAGAGAAGTGGAAGAAAAAGTTCTTCTAGATTTTGCATTTATAAGGCACAGTTCGTGCCAGGTGGCACAAAATTTATTGAGGAAGATGAGGCGGTTAGGGTTGTTCTTATGGAATAGACTGTGCCGCTTGGCCCAATCTGATGCAGCACGAACCGTTACTTTTGGGCTTACCTTAGGGGCTTTTCACCCCATTTGCCCTTTTTTCTGATCCAACCTTTCCTACACACACAAACATACAAACCCGCGTAAATTCATTCCGACACATATAATTTGACAAAAAATTTCTATAACACACAAAAAAAGTAATCAAACAAACACAAAAACTTGAAGGAAAATAGCTAATTATTTTTTTGTCGACGTCAAGACTTATTTTTGAAATTATTCAATCTCAGTTAAACCTCACCTTAGGGTCTCCAGAATCACCATCTATGATTCCACCCTTCCTTACTTCTTGGTGCGTAGGCCTCCACATTTGCGTAGGTTTAAACCTCACTTTAGGGGCCAAGTAACATACTTGCCCATCGCTCACAATAGTTGATGTTTTTGGGAGTTTTTGGGCCGAGGAGGAGGAGAATGAGGTTTTAATCCCTTCACCCCTTTCTCTACCCACTGCATGTTACTGTTCAACAATTGTGCATAAGAATTATCATATAACATGGGCACACTAACATCATGCATGGCATCTTTACTATCACCCTCAACAATTTCAATCAATTATATGGCATGGCAAGATCCAACATTTTCACAAGGCTCATTCAATTCATATGTTAAGCTTATACCATTGCAATAGGTATGTGATGTACAAGCATGCTTAGACTTATAAATTTCAAATCATACTTTCGTCATTTCACCCTCTAAGGTCAATGCACCATTATATACATCATTCTTTGTTCTTGCCGATTTTAGAAACAGTCTTCCCAGTAGGATTGGAAGTGTATCTCCATTATGCGTCATATTTCAAGAACAGAGAAATCGATCGGGAACACAAGTTTATTAACTTTAACCAAAACATCCCTTACCACCCCCCTTAAGACTAGATTGAGAATGGTCCGCCAATTGAATTTTGACCCTTGTTTCTAGTAATTCCCCTAACTTATGAGTTTTGAAGAGTGAATATGGGATCACATTAATTGAAGTTCCTAAGTCTATCATAGATTTTTTTTTTACTAAAACTCCTCATAAGAAAATTGGAATGGAAAACATACCGGGGACACTACACTTTTAGGCAATTTTCTATGGCATACCGCCAACACATATCCTCCAATTTTCACTTCTCCTAACTTCCTAAGGAATTTTGACCTCTTTTTGGTACATGTTTTTTTGAAAAAATCAGCTTAACGGGGTATTTGAGCAATAACATCAGGTAGATGAATGTTTACCTCACATCGGCGGAATGCTTCAAAGAGAACCTCGTTGTCAACATCATTTCTTTTCCTTGCCCTCAATTCTTCCAGAAACGATGGTGGGGCACCCATGGAGACACTACGGGCTTGGCTTCCATTTCCAAAGTCTCCAACTTCTTATTAACATTGCTCTCAACTAACAACTCTTCTTCAGCTCTCACATTGGTGCCCTTGATAACTCTATCATCTTCTTACTCTACCTCTTTCTCAGCCTCTTGTATTTTCTTTCCATTTTTCAAGGTAAGAGCACTCACATTTCGCCTTAGGTTCACTTCTGGTTGAGATGGAAGTTTAACTGATTCTCTAGCTTCGAGCAGCTCACTAAGGTACCTAGTTGACCTATTTGGACAACCAAGTTATTAATAGTTGAGAATGACCTTGAGCCCAATTCATCAAGTTCTTTTCAATTGGTCGCAAATAGCTCATTGATTTTAGTCACATGATCCAAGTCTTCCATCAATTTCTCCCGGTCTAACTTTATGATGCTTCCTTGAGGATTCAAAGTACCTTCGCCTTAAGGGCAGGTTTTTGAGGTCCCCGGTTGAAGTTTTAACCATTAGAATAGTTGGGGGTGATTCTTTTGGTCATCCCTTCATTTAATGTTTGGGTGGTCCATCCATCCGGGGTTATAGGACTCATAGTACTTGTAATACTTCTTTTCATACCCTTGGTTTCATTGGAAAACATGGTGTTACTCTTTCACTCCTACATAGCCCTTGTTGTCTTGGAAACATTTCCCTTTGCACCCTACATCATTAAATTTCTTGAGTGAATCATCTTACAATTAGGG